>WNGS01085576.1:0-13276 GCA_020271785.1 Procambarus virginalis
TAATGATGTCATTAGCATGGGGGCATGCTGACGGTATCATTATGTGCAGGTTTGTGCAGTGTTATCAGGTATACGTTATTACTGTCCTAGGAATGTGTTGAGGATTTAAGGGACCCTTTGAGTATTCAGGGAAATTCTCAGTCACTTAATGAGAGCGAGCAATTAGTTAATTTGCCTAATTATGGGAGAATTAGTGCCAGCTGTCCGCGTAGAGCGACGGTGTCTTATATTAACGTAAATTGTCTTGCTGAGAGCACCGGGATCGGGCGATCTTTTGCAACGTTTGCAAGATTGAGGGACAGTAAGATTGGTATACCTTGATTGTTGCAAAACCGTGTGTCACTACTGTGTGGGCATAGTAATTAACGAGTTGCAGTAGTCGCAACTGTATGTGGGCAGTGCTATTTTATGTTTTGCATGCCATTATATGTGTGACCTATGTAACCTTAGGGTTACTTTGTTTCTTTAAGTTGTGTTGAGTACTTAAGGATTCAGTGAGTTAATTAGGGGTAATTAACTGGATAGGGGGTGCACACTTGAAGTTGTTGAATGAGTGAGTGCTGTTATGGGAGAACAGTGTTGAACTTGAGCTTGTGGGAATACGTGTCCGGTGCAATTAATTGTCCGTGTGACAATTAATTGACCACTCTAGCTAATTATGTAATTAGCATTCTCATCATGAATTCACGTAGTGGGAGAGGATCTGTCAGAGTCTGTCAGTGATAGTGCTAACGTCAGTTGCTCGAGACTAACTGCCTTTCAGGGTTGGGGCAATTAGTGGCTCATGATAATTAGTGGAGTAATTAACGTCTGGAGTCTTGAGGACTCAGATGACTCGGTAAAGCGAGGTCATGGGGTTAGCATAATACGTTATATTAATCATATTCTGTCTGGTGACAGTGGATTAAGTTGCACTCATTGTTAATTAGGGTAATTAACTCCTCTTCCGTGAATTCACAGTGTTTGATGAGACCTGCTTAGGCAGTGCGGAGTGAGACGTATTTATGTATGATTAATTATCGGTCCTGGTGACAGTTAATTAATTGCTCAAGGCTAATTAGGGTAATTAGCACTCATTAGTAAGTAAACGTAATTAGTGATACACAGACTGTTGAGAAGCCACCCACTTGGGGTAGGCTTAGTTAACGTAACTCAATTGGGATGTAATTAGTGGTCCGTTTGACCTTAATTAAGAATTACTCACTGAATACTTGCAAGGAGTCAAGTGTGATGTAATTTAAGAGTTTGAGTTATTGTGACAAGAGGACTTGTGTTAACGTAGAGTACTATCATGTTGTTGTCTAGAGTGAGACACTTGTTGTGATTAAAGTAGTACTTGTTGCTGACTGCTGTGATCAGTCAATTTCCATCATTATTCACATAATCAATGTTGCAATTGATTAAGGCAATTTCTTTTGGTTATCGTCTAGTGACGAGGGTAAAGTAACTTAGGGATGAGTGGAGCTGTGTCCCAGAATCCCACCTTGCCTGACTGTGTTCACTTTAGTTGTGATAGGGGAGTCACTGTTAGACTACCCACCTGATTACGGGGGTCGCTCCTGTTGGGAGGGAGGACCTTAAGCTTGTGATTAGAGTAGCTGCCACTAGGAAGTCGTGTCACTATTGATTGCTTGCTTGTGTCATCAGTGGATAAATTGTTCAGTTAGTTCATGTTGTCAGCCCGAAGTGTCAGCAGGATGGAGCCTGCTGTCATTTCTCGAGGGGCTGTTGAATAGCTGTGTTGCAAATGCCACTGGTTGGACTGTAACGTAATTAAATCACACGCTGTGGTGTAACTTAGTCTGTGATATTTTTCTTTGAGTTTGCAATATTGCGTCATCAGTGGGCACACCTGTGTTCAGGTTAGTTCAGTATGCAGCCACACAGCAAGGGTTGCTATTTAGCTGTTGGTTATGGTGCCACTGGATGGACATTAACGTAAAGATTAATTTGAGGAAGGGTGCTGGAGTTGCCAGTGAACCCATTAGTTATTGATGTCATTGAAAGGCTACTGATTTGATTGCATTGCAACCGCTATTGCAGGTGTAGACTGCACTGAGGCGTAGAACAGTTAGGAGGTTACTGGAGACGTGTTCAGAACTCACTGTGTCATTTGTTGTAATTGTGATTATAGATCTGTTAGTTCTTGCTTGCGTGTTGATTCCTCTGTGGGCACGCTTATGTTCGAGTAACGTCATTGACATTCTTTTGTTTTAATGTAGTAGTCTAGTCTCTTGTTATAATAAATTGTTATTTGTTAACAGTCTTTGATGTCAACCTTCAACTATTCTGTACCACTCCCATTGTTCTGATATATATTTGATATTGTTGTTTTAAATCTTTGATATGACGGCTGCGCTCTTGGGAATTCGAATTCCAATTCATAGCGCCACACAACAAATATAAAATTTGATTGTGAGAACCCGTCGGTTACCCTTTATTGGTTTTAACGTCATGTTTAACTAGGAGGAACCAGCGGCCTATTGTGGACAGGTTTTCACCCCTGCTGGTGGAAGCCTGGCGGTTTGCTCCCGCTTCTCCTTTTTCTACTGGACTCATGCTTAACTGCCAAGAGCAGCCTTTAAACTTGTAGTCCACCTCCTAAGGGAGGTAGGCGTAGAGAAAAATCTCACAATATTCTGTAGCTTCAGCTAACTTGTAGCCATACGACAGCACCGCTCCTGTGCCAGGTAAGTCCACTACGGGCTAACCATAGCCCGTGCTACTTGGAACTTGTTCCGAGTAGCTGAATCTATAACAACAACATAACTTGTAGCCCTTTTTCCTCCACCTCTGAAGATGTCGACAGAGATGTAACTTGCCTGTTCTAGCAACCTGGATATCTCGTGCCATTTTTCTTAAGTCATTAATACATTGACTAATATGAAGTTGAAGTTCTAACTAATATGATATCCAAGTTCTTTTTAACTGAGTTTACAAATTGGAGTTATAAGTATTGTGGGATCCATTGCCTGCTGTAAGTAGAGACATCACGGCCTAGTTCTGGCAGTAACTATGTCGCTCTCTCAGGTAGGCACTTGGTACTCTCCGTTCAAGTAGTTCTTAGTTCTAAACATATAATAACTTTTAATACTAGAGGTTTGTGCCAAATGTTGGTGCTCTTCTGTCAGACATTGGTTCATGTATAATACATGTAGCTTTAGTTGGCTAGTTTATTTTAGTAATATCTTTTTGAGACGGTGTTGATACAAAGGAGTTTCTTAATCTCTCGCTCTGTGCATCAGTTGTATTTATTATAACTGATGTTGTGATATAATGGATTGCCATTGTCGGGGGAAAGAAGCCTATTTTGCTTATCTGGGTTGCTGTATCCAAAGGCATGTCCCACGAGGTCACCTATACAGTTACTAGCCATTACAAACAGTTCTTAATATTGTTTGATTGAGTAATGCGAACGTCATTCAACGCGCATCATCCATTTGCTCTTGAATTAATTTTTTTTTTTTTACAAAAAATCTCATTATTATCGCGCGCTATCAACAGCATCTGGCACATTCTCAGGGGCCTGTAACAGTAACTGATAAACTGGCTCCCTTGTTTTAAATTAACTACCACAAGGGTTGATCAACAATGGTGCTGGTGCTCCTAATGGAAAAGTAAGCAAAGAGCTGTTATCTCACAGTAGCTCATTTGAAGTCTGATCCTAGAAACTCATTTATTTGATGTTATTAAGAGTATCCATTAGCAATAAGATTTATTCATTGCTACCCCCTCCCTTTCCAGCCCGGTGCCGTCGTGAAGGGGCTTGGTGGGTGGCTGCCTGGGTGTGATGCTCCTTGGGGGACGGTCCTCTGTCCTTTTGAAGCCTTATGCTCCTGCTGTTGTCTTCACTAATTGTGCTGGATGCCTTTTCCTCTTCCTTATGTTTCATTTTTCTCCCTCCTCTTCTCCTTTCTAATTGTTATTTCCCACGGTCTTTTTGCCAGTCTTGATAATTCTTTCAAATGTCATCTTCTGTTTTGACGCCCGGGTGTTTGGGGAGGCACACGCTCTCACCCGTAGAACTGTGGTATCCAACGTTTCGAGCGCTTTTATTGTCAATCTTTGCTTTCGATGCTAAGCCCGATCTCGATCTCGACGGACTGACGGTTCTTAATTAAGGTGACGACTGCAGGGCTTATACCCATGATGCACTCCTGGGGAGGGGGGATGCCGTCTTATCGGGTGTCCTATCCCCTAATTGTGGCCCCATGATGGGTATGGGGGCATATTCGTAGATGAAATGTTTACTTGTTCGTTTGTATACCGATATCTGACCCTCCTTTAACTTCTAACACTCGTGGCGACCAGGCCACTGAGTCGGATTGTGATGGAAGGCCGGACTCTGTACCCCCCCACCCCCGCGCAACACTTGGCTCAGACCAAGCTGCTTCTCTGACTCTCCCAACTGACTCTCTTCTCCCCTCCCACCACTGTGGCAGGGTTGAGGCCCCAGGCCCCAGTGGTGACCACGTCATCACATGGAGTGGCTCCACCTCTCAATGTAAAAATTGCACCTTTTACCCCTTCTCTTACTGGGGGTGCTCAGCGCCGTCACTTCCGCAGTCGCATGCGCACGATTCCTTCCAGTTCTAATACGTTCCAAGCTTTGTTTGGTCCTGCTACATGGACTAAGTATTTTGATTTCAGTCATGTTGATTCAATACGTCCTAATGATTTATTCCTCCATAAATACCTTGTTGATTCGGTGAATACATTTATTACTTTTAACTCTACCTGTACTGGTACACGTGATGTTGCAGCTCCTTCTTAGGAAGCAGCTGACCGCTTGGCTTCATTGTCCTGCATTGGGAAGACCCCCGTTTGGATCTCTAAAAATACCCGGTTGAATGCCAGCATTGGCATAGTTATTCTCCCGCACTATGTTGCGACTGGTGACAGGGAACTGAAAGACTGCCACGAGGATATTAAACATATCCTTGAGGCCCAAAGCCATTTTATCCTCCAGATAGATACGTTCACTCGACCCCCTCGTGGTCGTCGTCGTCAGCCTCTTCATGCAGTGAAGATCACTTTTGATAGTATGTACCTTCCGTCTTCCGTAATTCTTGATGGTGCCAGATGCTACTGCTTGGTAGGGTGCTGATGGGTATATACTTGATGAGTGCACGTGGGCTTTGCGATTTGGGCCTCACCAAGGGCAACCTTGAGATTTGCTCTGTGAAAGCCCTAACCTGGACATGATACCTCTACAGAATATAGTCCAAGTTCACATCAAGGGGCAAACCACCTTAGTCCCAGGATCACAGTGCAATGGGTGCATAGGGTGAGATATAGTCGCGATCTGTAGACCCAGAGCCAAAATAGCTGGTAGCCAGCTACCTACGTAGGGTTATCATTGAGTGGCACCACTTCCCCGAATGGTTTCTCACAGGAGGGTGGATGACCTGGCCGGAGCCCACGAGTGGGTATGGCGGCGGCCGGAGGGACCCCCATGCGCATACATGACAACCTACCCGCTCCGTGGCCTTGCCAGGAACATCCGCTTTGATGATTTTTTTCCATGTATGCTGTCGTCAAATTCATCATACCTGTTTCTGAGGCAGATTGTTGCTTTGCCATCAGCTTAAGTTTATTTTTAATGATATACTGAGCACCCATCCCTTTGTGTGCTGTGTCTTATATAAGAAAAACAAATACAAAAGATTTTTCCATTGTACTAACTATTATTATTTTCATCTTAACTCCTGTGAGTGAGATGTGTCAACTAACCATTTATTATATATATTTTAGTTTGTGTTGGTAGGGAACTGTGTGCTTAAGGCGCACCCACATCTTCCCCATGTCTTGTGGTTGGCGGAACGGGTGCCCTGAAGCTACATAAAAACTCTACACACCCCGGAGTGGCAGGGACAAGGAGGTAACAATCTTGTCCCATACTTCTTGGGGAGCTGATAGGCGCACTCTCCTCTCTTTACATTCCTCTCTCGTACTGTCTAAACTCGATTATGGTTGTCCTGCTTACTCGTCTACCTCTCCTTCTACTCTACGCCATCTGGATGCTCTGCACCATACTGGGTTATGCCTCAGTTCTGGTGCCTTTCGTTCGACTCCTACCCTAAGCCTGTATGTTGAAACTGGCATCCTGTCTCTACAAGATCGCCGTGGACGCACTGTCTTTGATACTTTGCGGAGTCCCTACTCACTCTCGCTTATGCCATACTTTGACCTTTACCCCTCCTATGGTCCCTGTTCCCTTTCACCACCTACCTCTTTCTGTATGGTCGTCTCGCTTGCAAGGTTCTCTTTGAGCTCGTTTTACCAATATTTCTCCTCGTGTCGTTCCATCCTTACCCCCCATGGAGGGTCCCGCTTCCTAAGTTTTGCAGAACTTATCCCGTATGACTAAAGCTTTTACCCCCCTTTCAGTTCTGAAACGCTTTTTCCTGACCACACCTATATGAGTCGACAGCCTTCAGAGATTAGCATCTTCATGGCAGATTTTAATGCTATTTTGTATGCTCTTCATCAACTGCTTTCTCGCTGTCAATCTTCCTTTGTTGTTGTAGTTGATTCTCGCAATGCCCTCATGGCTCTGGAGTCCTTTAATCCAGTCCATCCTGTGGTTGTCGAAATTCAACATCGGCTGTTTCTTATTTTCAGCAGATTTAAGACAGTGGAGTTTTGCTGGGTTCCCCGCATATTGGTGTCCTTAAATGAGCGTGCGGACGCTGCCACTTAAGAGGCTATCCGCACTTGGCCATCTCCCAGCGCTCCCAATGAGTCAACATAATTAATCCCCTTGTCACGTAGTGCAGCTAGGTATCCTAATTTCTTTTTGTTTCACTTTTTTAATTAATTTTAATTTACCTCTACTAGTCATTTTCTGGGCACAATTAACCGAGTGCTTAATTATATCTTCATGCCTCTTAAGTATACGGTCATAACTTACTACTTTTAGTAAATAATCCTTAGCTTAAATTAACCTATGTTTATTACTCAACTTTTCACTCATTTCAATTATTACTAAGGTTGCCTAGCCTCGCCATCCTCTCTTACTCCATTGTACCACTGGCTTTGCCTGTGTCTCATTTATGGAAATTATTTACTTACAGCTAGTGTACCTGAGAGTACCTGTAAGCTACCTCATTTTTTTTCTTTTTTTTTTGTTCATTTTGTTTGTGTGTTGTATAGACTTGTTTTATATATATTTCCCCTTTTATGTCTTAATTCTTTTTTGTAATTTGCCATTCCTGCCTTGTATTCCTGCAACCATCCTTATTATGCAGGCAAGTTTAGACCCTGAACTAAACCTCTTATCCACTATCTATGACAATCATCACTTTAATGATCTGAACTGCAGATATTTTACAGCAAATGATGTAAACAATGTATTATCACATAATCACAATATCTCTGTAATCAACTTAAATGTTAGATCCCTAGGTAAACACTTCGATGATGTTAGTGCCTTAATTGAAACTATTGACAACAAATTCACTTTTATTGTACTTACTGAAACATGGTTGAAAGAGGATACTACTCAACTCTTTAACATGCCTAACTACTTGGCAATTCACAACTGTCGTCAAACTCAGAGAGGTGGTGGTACTGCTCTTTACTACCATCATGAACTAACATGCTTAAAAGTAATTAGAACTAGAGACTGCTGTGGGGAGTATATCTTCGCCAGTTTCAGAGTAAAGGGTACCGAATCTATCCTGTCTGTGGGAGCAGTCTATAGGATTCCTAACACTGATGTGCCCGAATTCAATTCAAACCTTAGAAATCTAATACTCGATAACAGACTTAACAAAAACCATCTAATTATCGCAGGGGACTTTAATATTGACCTCTGCGAGCCTGAGCACCCTACTGTTAGCTTCCTCAACTGTATGAATTCCTGCTTCCTCATACCCTTAATCACTAGACCTACCAGAATCACTGATAGTACTGCCACGACTCTAGATCACATCTGGACCAACATAACCTCTCCGCTTACTTCAGGTATAATCACCGACAGTACTACAGACCATTACCCCACATTCTCTTCTAACATTAACAAACCACCTCTAGAGTCAAGGGAGATAAGTTTTAGGCTGCACAATGAATCTGCTATAGGCAATTTTATAACTGCTGCTGATAATGTCAACTGGGAGTCAGAGTTAGGTAACATAGGGGACATCAACCTAGCAGTACAATCTTTTCTTCAAAAACTCTAAGCCTTTATAACACCCACTGTCCTATGCTTACAAAACAAGTCACTACCAAAAGGCTTAACAATCCCTGGCTTACAAAGGGAATACTTAAATCCATTAATAAAAAACATGACCTTGAGAAGAAGTATAGGCTAGGAACCGTCTCTAAAGAATTCTCAAAGAATTACTCTTTACTGCTATCTAAGATAATTAGACGAGCCAAAACTAAATACTACGAAGATAAATTTACCCAAATAAAGAGCAACATTAAAAAAACTTGGAGCACAATTTCACAAATCTTGGGATCAAAGAAGATTTTAAACAACAAACCACACTCCTGTCAAATAACGATGGTCAGCTTTCAGCATCTGATTCTGCTATTGAGTTCAATAGGTTCTTCTCTTCCATTGGGTCATCCCTTGCAAATGATATTCCTTCTTCCAGTACTGAGGTTAAGGACTACCTTTCAGGTAACTATCCACAGTCTCTGTACCTAAAGCCTACTAATTCCACTGATGTCAATGAGATATCCTTTCCCTTAAAACCAAGTCTAGTGCCCTTGAGGAGATTCCGACATTAATTTACAAAAAGCCTCCAGATCCTTAGCCCCTGCAATTACATTGCTCTTCAACAAGTCACTTGAACTCCAAACCTTCCCAGATATTCTAAAAAAAGCGAGAGTAACCCCTGTCCACAAATGTGGTGATCTCACTGATGTTAACAACTACAGACCTATTTCAATCCTGCCTAACTTATCAAAATTTTTGAAAAACTAATCTACAAGCAGCTTTACTCTTATCTAGCCAAGCACAATATACTTAGCTCTTGCCAATATGGCTTCAGACCTAAAAAAAGCACTAACGATGCACTTATTAGTATGATTAACTTAATTCATGCAGCTCTTGATAAAAATGAGTTCCCTGTTGGGTTATTTGTGGACCTGCGTAAGGCTTTTGACACTGTGAACCACCAAAACCTTCTTCTTAAATTACATCATTATGGAGTCAGAGGACTCTCCCTGCAATACCTCAAATCTTACCTTACTGACAGACTCCAGTATGTTTCTGTGAACAATTCAATTTCTCCTACCCTACCCATCAACATTGGTGTTCCTCAGGGCAGTATACTTGGCCCTCTCCTCTTTCTCATCTACATTAATGACCTTCCAAATGCCTCCCAACACCTTAGACCAATTCTATTTGCTGACGACACAACCTTCATTTACTCCAGTCCTGACCCCCTTGCTCTAAATGCCACAGTAAATACCGAGCTTAATAAAGTCCATCTTTGGCTAACTGCCAACAAACTCACCCTTAACATTGACAAAACTTTCTATATTCTGTTTGGCAATAAATCCTCTAACCAAATAAATCTCAAGATTAACAATACCCAAATTTGTAACAAATTAGATGGCAAATTCCTTGGCGTTCTCATTGATCACAAGCTTAATTTCCAGGGACACATTCTAAATATATCAAAAAAAGTTTCAAAAACTGTTGGCATTCTTTCTAAGATCAGATATTATGTACCCCGCCCTGCCCTGGTGACTCTCTATTACTCCCTCATCTATCCATATCTCAACTATGGTATTTGTGCTTGGGGTTCTACTACCCAAAATCATTTACGTCCTCTAATTACTCAACACAAAGCTGCTATTAGGACAATATCCAACTCTGGCCCCAGACATCACTCGGTACCCCTACTCAAATCTCTCAATATGTTAGATATTAAGTCACTGCACATTCTCTCATGTGTATTATACATATATAAAACGCTGAACTGTAATGCCAATCCTGACCTCAAAAGCTTCATTGAAAGCTGTAACAGAACCCATGAGCACCACACCAGAAATAAATACAGTTTTGATATTCCAAGAGTACGACTTAACCAAACTAGAAATGCTCTACAAATCAAGGGACCCAGAATGTGGAATGACCTTCCCAACCATGTTAAAGACTGTACCTCTCTCAACCAGTTTAAGATTAAAACTAAACACTACCTGATAAACTCCCTGTAACCTACCTTACCCCTCTATTGTCAACCCATGTCTTATTTTTTTTTTTTTTTATTCAACGCTGTTTGTCTACATATTGTATTTGTGCTGCTTTTCAGTCATGTTCCCCCCTTTTTTTTGTACCTTTATTTGTATCTGTTCTCAAACATTTTATTCTTTTTGTTCAATTAGTATTAAGTTTTAGATATTAATGTTTTCTTGCCCGAAACGCATTGCGTAATAGTGGCTTTAGGCATTGTATGTACTAGCTCTATCTATAAATCGATCCACTTATGTAAAATCTCTCTATGTATGTACCTTTCCTGAATAAACATATTTATTTATTTATTTTATTTTTATCTCCATAAGGTGTTTCTTATTCCGACTTCTACCCGTGTATTCATTCCTCGAGCCTTGCCGTTTGCAGGGTCCGTTGATCTTTTGTTACTGGTAACAAACTGCATGCTTTTAAGGAAGCGTGTTCCCATGGCCTTCTCCTACCACCATGACCATCGGGTGGGCAACGGCTCGGCGATAGTACGTATTGGCCATTTGGAACGGTTGTCCCACCACTTATCTTTCCCATTCCAGCTTCTCAAGAGTCATATCTCTATAACCTGGACGTTTTCTGATATTCATGGAACATTTTGGTGTAGATGAGGGTATGGAACGTTATCGTGCTGGCATAAATTTGCCATTTTAGTTTGATTATACAAGTGGCTTACGCTCTTTTGAGTTACAAGATGGCGTCCAGGTGCTCTGCTTCCCGCAAAGGAGCGTGACGCCTGCTGGCTGTTGATTGGCCAGGTAGGGTCACGTGACATCATTGACCAATGAAGAGGAGCCCTTGGGCGGTGTGACGTCACGAGGCGGAGGGCTCCAGGCGCCCCTGCGGGCTCAATGTGTCACAGCCCGCCTTTGAGAGCAGACGCGCTCGAATCAGCTCTCAATTTGGAGACTATAGGAGCCCCAACCTGTGAACCCAAGCAGCCGCATTGATATTGCAGACGTTGTGGGACCTTACTCGACTCATAGGGAGAACATGGAAGTGAGGCTTGGCTGACGTTAGAGCGCCAAGAGCTCTTTTGCTGATAGTCTGTGGCGGGATGAACGCTGTGCGGGATCGTGAGGACGCCTCCCGCGGGCCACGTTCAAACGCATCAGGCGAGCTGCTGTGCCTGGGCAAGTCCACTGGAAGAATGAGAAGGGGACACTGAGCCGGACTGCAAGTTTGACTACAGTTCTAGCGTGGAGGAAGAACACGACGTGCACAGGGACCCGTCTCCAAGACCTCAGGAGGAGGAGGAGGGCCTGCCTGCAGAGTGTGAGGACGGCGAGGACGCGCATCTACGAGTCGACTGAGGACCGTGTGTGTACAAGATCCTAATCAACGGAGGATCCAACGCCAGGACCAAGGACCTCAGCAACCCTCGCCAGAGATATGTCGGCTTTGTAAGCAAGAGTTAAGGTAGATAAATTCCCTCCCCATTACCCCTTAGTCTAGGGGAGCTAGAGTATCATTCATGTCAGGAGCATTGTCTTTATTATTATTACTGCCAGTGTGGTAGGGTTAGGTTAGGAGCCAGGTTACTCATATATACATGAGTTAATTATATTATATATGTGTGGGGCGCTGTGACATTTTGAACAATTAGAGGAAATGGCTGGATTTAAGAGGCCAGGAGCGAACTTTCGAATCGTCCAGCTGACTGTGTTGCCAGAGGCGAGAGAGGAGTGTTGCCGCCGTCTGACAGTTTCACCTACATTATTCTTTATGTGGATACGATGTAGTTTTCTTCAGTAAACTTGTCATCGATTTTACCAATGTGTTTGAGTGAGCCTCCATTCTCTAGGGCTAGTTGAGTAAGTCATTTATTAGTGCACTGCACTTGACATTAAGACCTTGGTTCGTGGCATTTAACTAGACCACTGAGAAGTGTTGCTAGGACGCAAATGCAAGCACCCAGCTGGCGACCTTGAGTGAGAGAGAAAAGAGGTAAGGATTTACCTGTATATTTTCCCAGTGTCGCGACGGGCAGATTCGACTCAGAGTACCAGAGGTGGGGTTGGATTTCTCCACTCACTAGGGGTGCAAGACTGGGGCACAGGTAGTGCCTCAACCCCTGGTAGACTGGGGGGCTCACAGGGCGAGCAGTGGTTCCCAAGAGCATGGGAGCGAAGACCCACGGGAATAACCCTAACTGTTTAAGGAGAGAAGGGGCGAGAACGCGACAACATACACGTTTGACTCACGGGCACTTAATGGAACGCCACCCTGCTCTTTATTGTCCAACCTGTATTGTCCCTTTTACTGTCGTGCATATCCTTGTTGAATGTCCGGACTTCCAGGACGTGTGTGTGTCTTACCTTCCGACTGTCCTTTGTGGTCACATGTCCCTCGATAGAATCCTTGGTGAATCAGATACCTTTGATATCGTTCGCCTTATGCGCTTTTGTTCTCGTATTGGCATCTTTAGTGATATTTAGCGCTTTTTTTAATATCCCGCACATTTGATGGTGCTACATTGCCTCCCTGGTTTGGTGCTCTCTTTTGATAATTACTTACTTTATTCATTGCTGAGTTACAAACACATAAGGTACCGGATGAACCCGGAGCCAACTGAATGTCAGAGCCATATGGTTGGGTGACAGGATTTTATGTGCATATATGAGTTAGTCTAGGCATGGATGATTACTGATGGAGTGGCTGATCTCCTTGTGTACCAGTTGCCAACTTCTGGTTCTCCATGATGTTGGACCAGGTGAGGAATCTTGAGAACAGTGCCCCTTTCATAACAGTAAGTCTGTCAAAATCTCTTCAGTGTTGAAGGCTCTGATTGACTGAACAGTCCAAACACAGTGAGTCAAATCAAGAGATAAGTCATCTCGCCTGACTCCACCTTGCCCAGAATTCTAATATTGAAGGGAAGAGGCCACCCAGGAAAGTGGTGTGTACTCATGGTGTGAGCAAACTTGTGGTTCTTATAAGATTTTGCTACCTCCGCCATCTGTCAATGTATGAGATACACCATAGGACTGTATGTTTTCATGGTCACTGAAGAGTCAAGCATCATTCCCAAGATATCAACTTCATAACTCAACACTAGTAATTTTATCAGCCGTA
>WNGS01085577.1:16241-40930 GCA_020271785.1 Procambarus virginalis
GCTCAGTTCCACACCATTTAGAGTATGTGTTATATTTCTTCGTTTCTTATACTCATATTTGGTTTTGTCTGACATTATAACTAAGCCTAACTTGTGACAGATGTACCATGTATGTTAAGAGCAGTTTGAATTTTGTACCCAGAAGTGCCCTTGTGATAAGAATGCCTCAGCATATATGATCGTCGTGACCCCCTAGAGGATACAGCTCTGATGCTAATCTTGTTCATTAATACATTGAATAAGGGGGACTTAATACTCCCCCTTGGGGAGTACCTAACTGAAACATCCGTTCCTCAGATCATGATATCCCTGGTAATACACCTGACATTTTCTGCCTTGTAGAAATCCCTTATCCAATGTTTCAATCTCCTGTTATTCCCAGACGTGTTCAGAAGTACAAGTATCTGGGCATGTATGTTGGATACACATGAGAGAGTAAAAAATGCTGAAATAAATCATATCAGCACCTTATGTAAATCCCGTCTGCATCCTCTAAAACGCACTGGCTTTTTCTGGTAAAGGTGTTGGGGTACCTATCTTGCGGATGTTATACATAAGCACTGTTCGGTCGCTGATAGACTATGCAGCACCCGTTTTGTCTTACTCAGGCCAAGGCAGAATTAAAAAAATAGAGATGATACAGAACGAGGCTATGAGGATTATTCTTGGATGTCAAAGAAATGCAATGATTGAAATAATGAGAATGGAATTAAATATACAGAGTGTGTATGATAGAATCCGTGACATTAACACTAGAGTATCTATTCGTTTCATGCAGAGAAAAGGTGGGGATAAGCTGTTTCAGAGCGTTCAGACCTGCTTGAGTGACGTACACACTTCCAGGAAATTGAGGGAGACACGCTACACAAGGGGATTAGCTCATGACCTCAGGGAATACGATGTACTTGACTGCTGTAAACCCTCGCGACAGTGTAATAGGTCTGCTCCCTGGAAAGTACAGAAAGTAGATGTCGAAATTGTACCCCTCAAGGTGAAAAAGATTCATCATGAATCGGGACAATTACGGTGTTTGTATGGAAGCATGATATCTCTGTTACTGTTACGAATCCTACAGGGATTCTAACAGTATCATGATGCTTATTAATAATTATTGTTCTATTCTATAATTAGTATAGTATTCAGTTGTGTATCCGATTGACATTGTAGGATATTAGACTTGTATGTTGTAGATTGTAACATGCTGTAGTGTGCCTGAGTTGCATTATATTTGTATGAGGCTTGAGTGCAAGTTAGTTCCTTTTGGAGGGAGTGTGTTTCTTCCGTGTGGGGGGGATGACCATATTTGGATGTATCCAGGTTTGGACTTGTTGTCAAGTTAGCGTTTATAGTTCAACCTTGATTAATTCTCATTATTGTTTGCCATTAAATTCTATTGAGTAATGTAACAATATTATATACTCTTAAGATTAATAATGATTTGATTATTAGTACTACATTTTGTTAGTAGAATTTTCACAAGAGTTTATGTGGATGCTTAGTTGATGTGTTGGTAGGACGCCGCCCGGTCAAGCCAGGATTTTGTCAGAAGCATGGCAGAGCTGATTGAGAGGAGACATGTATTTGAGTTAAGTCTGTGGTTGTTATTTTAGCTGATAACGTAGTTAATTCTCTGGTTAGATGATTGTGTAATTATCTCATTTATTAATTCATGTGCTAGTGAATATGGTCATTGCTCAATAAGGATTTTTATTTATATTATTGCATGATAAAGAATATTTCTGGCTGATATATTTTTACCATTTAAATATTATAGTTTGTCAACCTTAGTGTAGTATATTGTTTTTCCGTTTATGTAGAGTTTTAATGATACCCTAAACACTTTTTGGCAAGGCCGGTTTTCTTATACTTTGATCACTGCGGGAAAAAGAACCATACTATCTTCTTGAGGTTATCTTGAGATGATTTCGGGGCTTTTTTTTTTTTTAGTGTCCACGCGGCCCGGTCCTTGACCAGGCCTCCACCCCCAGGAAGCAGCCCGTGACAGCTGACTAACACCCAGGTACCTATTTTACTGCTAGGTAAAAGGGGCATAGGGTGAAAGAAACTCTGCCCATTGTTTCTCGCCGGCGCCTGGGATCGATCCCAGGATCACAAGTCCAGCATGCTGTCCGCTCGGCCGGCCGGCTCCCTAAATCAGTGCCCCGAGTGAGGTTTAGTACTTGAGTACTAAGTCTCAATGTTTGTAACAAATGAGGGCCACTGTCCGGAGCTTAAAATTAATTCCTTGTAATGTATGTACAGTTGACAGTGCTAATTATTAAGGAATGCTCCAGCAACTTTTCAGAAGTTAATGAATTCTTTGTTGAAGGATGTGCCAGATTGTAGGGCATGTTGACCAGACCACACACTAGAAGTTGAAGGGACGACGACGTTTCGGTCCGTCCTGGACCATTCTCAAGTCGCTTGTGATGAGGAGGTAGAGAACGGGTAATAAATAGGCAAGAGAGAGGTGAGGAGGAAAGTAAGGAGGAAAGTACTAAATACCCCCGTTGAAGAGCAGAGGTGCGTCGACACTAACATTAGTCGACGTTAGTTTGGTCTTCCTCCAAAATAATCTTTCCTGCCTCTACTCTTCACAGACGCCGTCTTGTAGAATCGGCTCTTATACACAAAGTACCCAACATGAACATGAGTCCTGGCTTTGTTGCTGTGGACTCTTCCCTTTCACAGTACATACTCAAATGCTCTAATCTTTCTAACAAACGTGACTTAACATAAGCTTACCCCTTCCATTTATCTTTCTTTCTCTTTCCTTTTCTTTCTCTCTTCTCCTACGCTCCCTTGCTATCCTCTTCTTATTCCTATTACTTTTCCTTCGGTGGTTATAATGGGAGCTGCCTCGCATGGGCCAATAGGCCTTCTGCAGTTCTCATTATTACTACTATTCTCTACACCTTACTTTCCTCCTCACCTCTCTCTTGCCTATTTATTACTCGTTCTCTACCTCCTCATCACAAGCGACTTGAGAATGGTCCAGGACGGACCGAAACGTCGTCGTCCCTTCAACTTCTAGTGTGTGGTCTGGTCAACATACTTCAGCCACGTTATTGTGACTCATCGCCTGCATATGGATACCACACGTACGCGTCTTACTCTGTTTAATTTCTTCGATGCTCTACCTTCCTTCAAACGGCCTTTTCGCGCCTTTGAATCTTCCCTTCTTGCCGCCAAGCGTCGAAAGAACCAGCTCAGGTTTCTTAAAGATTGTCTTGCTGAGCAAATTCTCCCTCTTTCTTTATCTCACTTTCTCCAGTTCAACACTTCGGGATCTCCTTTCCCTGAACATGCCCGCCTTCTTCTTCAAGAACTTATTCATGCCACCTCCCTACAAGTTGACGAGGCCTTTCTTGCTGTTCGTCAACAGCAACGCTTTCTGTCCTCTTCTCTTCCCAGTGATCTATGCAATATCATTTTTCCAATTGCATTTGAATTATTGTTCTATTCTATAATTAGTATAGTATTGTTATGATCTCAGGCAGCCGAAAAACAAGTCTCCCCTTTGAGAATTATTCTATCAGGCCTGACCTGACTAGAAGGTCTAGGAAATATAGAGGTGAAGATACAGATGTAAAATAGTTGGTTGGATTTGATAAACAATTTGAGATAATGGGCAGTGAATAAGAAATTAGATAAGTGACTGGTTATGAGATGTGGATAATTTGCTGGAGGCGTGAGGCTCGCTTCGAGAGGGCTTTGACCCCACTTGAGTACCAGACATTGCGAGGGAAAGCTGTGCTCCATGTGAGCTCCTGTCAGAGAGGAACCTCTAGTGATATATGTCCAAGAGAAAGGAAGTGTGCAGACGTTCCGGCTGTGGAATCGAGCTGGGAACGTTGTGGTCTCAAGTCCTGGACGGCGAGGAGTGTTTATTAAGCCGCCCAGAGACATTATCGTGGACCGTGGGAGCGCCCTGATCAGATTCTGTCAGTGAGGAGAGCGTCCTCGACTAGACAATCTGTGGTAAGCACGGTTTTAAGCCAATTTATAGTGATTACTTGTAGTTGGTCGTGTGCCCAGCGACAGTAGCGAATGTTTATTGATAAGTTTGATATGTTTTGGTAAGGTAGGAAGCCTAAATAAGAGGACGGAGATGAGACAGCTGGAGGGACGAGCAGCACGTCCTGTCCCGTCGACCGCCTGAAGCCAACTGACTGGCTGCGGGGCCGGGCGGAGCATGGACCAGCCCAAACGGTGGAGTTCACTCTCACAGCATGTAGAGAGCAGATAGATGTTGGATGCAAACATATTGTGTGGATTATTTCGTCAATGTGTTTATAAGGAAACATTTTTATTGGCGTGTCAATGGGTGCAGGTTTGTCTTTGGAAGAAGTTGCTGAGAACTTCAAAGCCAGCACAGAGGGAGTAGTTGATGAAACTCCAAGGTAGTGGAAAGTACTGAGCTCTGTGGGAGAACAGCCATACATTGAGGAAGAGGATCTCAAGCTGTGAGAAGAGGAGTAGTGGAATGAAGTTTCACATGCTTCTGTGATGCCAATGGAGAAGCATCATTGTTGATCAAGGAAGACTTCATGGTGTAGCAGCCAGGAGAGCTGTGGAGGACCCTAGTAGAAGTGGTGAAGCACCATAGTTGCTCGAGGAAACTTCATGGTGTAGCAGCCTGGAAGAGCTGCGAAGGATCCTGGTAGATAAACCGGAAGAACCTGAAGAGATCAGGGTACCCAGCAAACACAGAACGTTTGTGAACGTTTTAAATGGTACCACAAAGTAATACTCCAACATTTGACATAAATACGTATATCTGACATTCTTAAAACACTAGATATAACTAAAAACATGTATTCTTGAGACACGGTTTTTTAAGATTTATGTAAAAATTTAAAAATAATAGTGAATGCTATGGAATTATAATGGTTTCATGCTTTATATATAAAAATAAACAATTTCAGTCAACATTTCGTTTTTTTTGTTACTTTATGTAAACCCATCCAATTTATGTCTATATACATAAATATAACATTTATATGTCGTCAATATAACGTTATTTACACGACATCATTACGTATTATAATGTTATATAAACGTATAATTCCTGTATAAATTACAAATATATATTGAGCTTTATATTTTAAACNACTTTACGGGGAAAAGGCCTCACAGCCTAGCCACCAGATGAGACTTAGTGTGCCAACTATCTGTCACTCTGTACCACTGCTCACCAGACACAACCATACAGATCAAAAATTAACCCAACAGTTAACCCACATAACCCACGCTCCCCAACCATTCACTCGCAACCTTTCCTCACACGGGCTACAAATAACCTCAATATAGACCTCTCCCTACTCCAAAACTGTGAAACCCAACTTCCTGTCCCCCCATTCCACCTTGGCTTTATACAACTCCTAATACAGCAATACAACTCGAAGACAACATTCCAAAATCTGCACTACACTCAGCCATAGCCTCAGTCTTTGCCTCAACAATGAAAAATGCCTACCCAAATACCACAGAGATTACACAGATGGGTCTCGCCATCTTCATGAACAACGTACCCCCGGTCACTTATGCTGTATGGATACCGGAATACCATCTCAAGCAGGGATGGCGGTTACCAAACCAACTATCTATTTTCACACGGAATTATATGCCTGTATCAAGCTCTCCAAATCATCACAGCATTACCAGTTGGGATATATACAATCTGTAGTGACTCCAAGAGCGCGATTCAAGCAATTACGTACTCTTCGAAAACATGCAAGGAGATTGTCTACCCATGCCTTCAACTTCTTCACAAACATCAATTGAACGGTTATGACACCTCTATCCAATGGGTCCCAGCACATTGTGGTATTCTCCATAATGAACTTGTAGACCAACTAGCCAAAGCGATGCACAACACGCCTCACCTTACCATCATCCAATTCCCCATGTTGCACGTAAAGGAGCCTTCAAAGATACCATCTCCCAGGATTTTGCAACAAACTGGAAAACGTTATTATCACCTTTGCACTATGGGTCCATTAAAAAGAAATGGGAAATTGAAAACATGTCCGATATAAAAGCAGAGAAATTGATGTAACGATGACCAGATTAAGGCTGGACACATACCAAACTAGCAGCACACAGCTCTAAGTACAGAACAGACATCAATGAATGTACTACTGTACTCACTGTCAGCTGCCTGAAACAGTCGAACACTATCTCCTGCACTGCTTCCGACATCATAGTGCCAGAGTAAATTTCAAACAAGTCTTTATCACACTTAAAATACCCTTCACCATCGAGCATATATTAGGAGGTGGTGACCACTCGTTACAAGAAAAATACCAAATAGTCAAAGCACTGGCTAAATATCTGCAGTCGACCAACAAATTGGGTCACATCTGACCCGTGCCACATTTATACCTGGCGCCACCAACAGCTAAACACAGAAACAACTGCCTCGTCGCAACACCAAGGATCAGCTGACGCCATAAACACAACATACCGCCCTACGGTGCGGCAAGTCTCCCACAACACACACACCTGTGTAATCCACCGTTCTTCTATCTACAACACAACGTAACAAACACCTTGGTAGCTCGATCATCCTCAACATAAACGCGTCCCCAACATCTGTACTGGTGCAGTCATCGAGAGACAACCCTTCATGCAAACTGCACCTACTATCAACAAGAAGAAGAAACCCTAGTGACCTCGACCACTTGGATCCCCCCCCCCCCCCCCGCACAGAATGCCGCTTTCACGAGAATCGCTAGACTAGAATCCGAATCGACATGTGCTGACTGGGCGTGCGCGGTTGCTAGAAACGTCACTCATTCATCCCTCAATGGTCGCGACCATCTTCATGAATTATCCATAACGCTAGGGTTTGGGTAGCCCGCAAGCAACCTATGCAGTAGATCCTCGTGGCGTCCCACAGAAAATACTGCCCTGACAGTTCAAACCCGGAACTGCTGTTGCATGTGGTATCCTCACAACACCCTAAATCAGTTGAAGAAGGTCGAGTAAGTAAGTAATTATCAAAATAATGGACCAAACCGGGAAGGCTATGAAGCACCAACAAATGTGTGGAATAATCAGAGGGCGCTAAATATCACCAAGGATGCAAATACGAGAACAGAAACGCATAAGGCAAATTATATCAAAAGTATCCAATTCACCAAGAATTCTATCAAGGGAAAAGCGACCGCATGGGATGGTTGGAAAGCAAGACACACGCTCGTCCTGGGAAGTCAGGACATTGAACCAGGATATGCACGACCGTAAAAGGGACAATGCAATTTGGACAATAAGAAGCAAGGTGATGCTCCATTAAGTGACCGTGAGTTAAACGTGTATGGTCAATACGCAACCTCGCCTGAGCCGTTTCCCATCACCGGTTATGGTGGTAAGAGGACGGCTATCAGGACACACTACTCTTAAGAGTACGCTGTTTGTTACCAGTAACAGAAGACCAACAGTCCTGCCAATGAGTAAGGATGGAGGAATGAATAACTGGGTAAAAGTCGGAATAAGGAATACCTTTACGGGAGATGGGACAAGAGCAGATAGCTTCCCTAGTGGCAGCATCCGCACGCTCATTTAAAGAGACACCAATATGGCTGGGAACCCAGCAAAACTCAACTGCCTTAAATTTACTGGAAATACGAAACAGCCAATGCTGAATCTTGACGACCACTGTATGAACCGGATTAAAGGACCCAAGAGCCATGAGGGCACTACGAGAGTCAACGACAACTACAAAGGAAGATTGACAACGAGAAAGCAGGAGACGAAGAGCATAGAGAATAGCATAAAGTTCTGTGAACATGCTAGTCTCCCGGAGGTAGGCGACACATAAGTGCGATCAGGAAAAACAACAGAGTAACCAACACCGTCCACAGACTTAGACCCATCGGTGAAGACAGAAACGGAGCGGGAGTGCAAAGAAAAGTGCTCAAGGAAAAGACGTTTCAGAACAGTAGGAGGGGTAAAAGCTTTAGTGATGCGGGTCAAGGATGTACAAACCTTTGGAAAGGGAACTCTGCACTGGGGGCAAGGAAGGAACAATACAAGGAGAAATATTAGAAATATGAACTGAAAGAGAATCCTGTAAGCGAGATAACTGGACAGAAAGAGGGAGGTGGTGAAGAGGAACAGGAACCACAGGAAGGATAAAAGTTAAACCACGACAGTGGCGAAAGGAAGGATGTTGCAAGGACCGCGCAAGACAGCGAAGACTGTAGCGATCACGGCAGTCCTGGAGAGATAAGAAGCCAGTGTCAATACAAGCTGAGTGCGGAAGTCAAACGAAAGGCACCAGAGCTGAGGCGCCACCCAGTATTGTGCAAAGCATCAAGACGGCGAAGAGTAGAAGGAGAAGCAGATGAGTAAGCAGGGTAGCCATAATCAAGTTTAGACAGGACGAGAGAGGAATAAACGGCAAGCAGTGTGTGCCTATCCACTTCCCAAGAAGTAAGGGACAATACCTGAAGGAGGGTAAGGGCCTTAGAGCATTCAACTTGGAGGTAAGAGATATTGGGCAACCAAGACAAACGAGTGTCAAAGATTAACCCCAAAAGCTTAGCAGAATCCATGTACACAAGGGGGTGACCATAAAGCGAAAAAGAGGGACGAAGAACGACACTCTTCCGAGTAAAAGTCATAGCACAAGTCTATGTAGAGAACCTGAAGCTATGATCGGTGGCCCAAGACGACACGGCATCAATCGCAAGTTGAAGCCGCCGTTGAAGGAGAGGCAAATCACCACCACGACAGCAAAGGGAAAGATCGTCGACTTAGAGAGCGAAGAAGACGCCAGAAGGAAAAGAGGAAAGAAGACCATTGAAGGCAACCAGAAATGTGTAGTGCTCAGAACACTACCTTTGGGCACACCCTCGTATAACTGAAAAGAGGCAGAGAGAGTGGTACTAGGCGTCACCCGAAAGGAACGACGAGAGAGGAAGCTTTGGAGAAAGGGAAATTACCACAAATGCCAAAAGAATGAAGTTGGGACAGAATATGATATCGTCAAGTGGTGTCGTAAGCCTTTTCCTGGTCAAAAAGGATGGCAACAATGGAGGTCTTCACAGCAAAAGCTGTACGAATATAGACCTCCAAGTTCACCAGGACATCTGTTGGGCTGCGGCACTTGCGAAAACCAAATTGAGAAGGGGAGAGGTGGTGATAGTATTCTAAGAACCACATCAGACGAACGTTAACCATACGTTCAAAGAGTTTGCAGACACAACTCGTGAGGGCAATAGGGCGGAAGTCTTTAAGGGATGTTTCAAGAGACCCTGGTTTCTGAACAGGGAGGACAACGACATCGAGCCAGTTCTCAGGGACTGACGACGACTCCCAGACCCAATTATACAGACTCAGTATATATTGAGACATGCAAGAAGGGAGACAGCGAAGCATCTCATAATGAATGCCATCGGAGCCCGCTGACGTAGAACCACAGAGGTCCAGGGCAGACTGAAGTTCAATGAAGGGATTGTTATAGGGAAGTCTGAGATGAGTGAAGAAATCTAAAGAACGAGATTCAAGGACAGATTTACGAAGAAGGAAAGATTGTGGAAGATGAGAACCAGATCTAACAGAAGAATAGTGGGAACCCAGTTCGGTCGCGACCTGCAACGGGTCCGCCACAAGAGTACCACGGAGATGAAGGACTGGTGAGACATCAGGAGCAAACTTACCTGCTATCTTGTGGACACGCTTCCAGATCTGTGGCAGAGGAGTTTCGGACGTAATAGTGGAAACATAAGTCTTCCAACATTCACTCTTAGCTGTACGGATGGCCCTACGGGTTACCGCACTTGCCTTCCAAAACAAAACAAAAGAATCAGCCGTTTGCCGGCGGCAGTGTCTCTTCCAGGCTGCACGCTTACAGCAGACAGCCCGAGCAAAGTCCACATCCCACCAGGGAACGCACTTTCGTGGTCCCCGAGAGGAAGAGCGAGGAATAGAGCGGAGGGCAGCGTTGAAGATGGTGTCATGAAAAGGAGGAGGGCGCCAGGGAGAGGCAGAATGAAGAGGTCAGAGAGAGCAGCACGGAGGGCAAATAAGTTCCAATTTGCCTTAACAAAGTGCCATCTAGGGATGGAGAAGGAAGGGTGAAAAGAGAAAAAAGTAACAAGAATTGGGAAATAGTCACTGCCATGGAAGTCATCAAGAACCCGCCACGTGAAATCCAAGTAAAGAGACTACAAGCAGAGGGAAAGCTCAAGACAGGAAAGGGTGCGAATCCGAGAGTCCAAATGAGTGGGCTCACCGGAATTCAGAAGAGACAGGGAAGAAGAGGATGAACGGTTCGAGAAGCCGACCTCGATGTTTTGTCAGAACATCACAACAGAGGGTATTTCGAAAACAATTGAAATTACCCAGCAGGAGCACAGGCTTCGACAAGGAGTTAAGTAGGTGTTTAAGATCGGGAAGAGAAAGTGTGACATTTGGGGGAGGTAAATGGAACAAACTGTGTACCATTTACTCACAAATACACGTGCAGCAGAGCATTGGAGAGGCGACGGAAAAAGTAGGGAGACGAAGCGAACATCAGAACGAATCAAGAGAGCAGAAGAGGAACGGGCCCCAGTAAATGCCAGGGGAAGGGGGAAGAAAGGAATAGCCACAGAAGCAACCAGGACGAGCACCAAACATCAGCTCCTGGAGACAGACACAAAGGGGCGAAAACTGTGAAATCAGAAGTTGGCATTCACGGAAATTGGTGTAATATCTTGGCGAATATTCCATTGAAAGAAGGTGGGATAATTAGTACCCCTGTCCAACCAACTAAGGCGGCTTCCTTACCTGCCTACTCTATGCAAATCGCACTTACATAGGATTACCGTCGAACTCTAGCTCGTAGGCCCCTGGCTGAACTTTCTCACCACTACAGCATGTGACCGAACTGACAGACGCATGAGGCTTCAATAATTCTCAAAAGAATTATTGAAATCACAGCTGTCTACCATTGTAACACTTCCTGATTTCTACTCCACCTTCTCATTTAAAACTCCAGCTTAACACTGCTTGCAAGCTCACTGTGCCCCTCACTGAACTCCCAGCTAACTGTTAAACTGGAACATTAAATGAGGGGGAAGCTACAAATAAACGGTTATGAATTTAAATAATGAATCAAACTTACGGCTGCCACCACCTTCCCGAAACCTGAATGTGCCTGCACTACAGAACTTCCAGGAAGGGCATAAATCATTAATCATGAACTCTAGGGGCATAGGAATTTTGACGATAATGCTTGGGAAATTATTTATAGACAACTTTACTTTACTTAATGAGGATACAGGGACTTCCAATATAACATATAAACAAGCCATATAATGACTCAGAATTAATAAACAAAAAGGGGATTAACTAAATACCACTAAATCAGTATTCAATTTATTTAAGAAAAGACATGTTTATTTAATGAACTGGCACGAAAATATATCTACTCTAATAAAAAATCCCTAAGATGCAAAGGTATCCACTAATTGAACACGAGTTACTCAAGAGCACATTACCTTCTCCTGCAATTACCGGCCACAGATGTTGAATGGCTGCCTCCTTCAAGTCCCCTTGACCTGTTTCCAAGTCAACCCGAAGACACACTGACTAAAATTTCCTTTGACTACTCCAGGGAGGCCTATGGTTTTCCTCACGAGAGTGGCTCCGGGCTAGGAGCGCCAATCAATTCAAACCAAAACTGGATGCCCTGTGTTGGAAATTTCCATCACTTAAGTACTAACACCTAGTACATTAAGAGGTAATTATTGTACTAGGCATTATAATTTACTAACACTACTAACCAGCACTGTAGTGATATTAAATTATTTAATTAAGGCGTAGAACGCCCAATCCCTTCTTGAAATCATGGCTGTGGAGTTGCATCAGCCACCCAGCCTGAGGGAATAATTTCTACATATTAATGGATCGAGTTGAATCTCGTCTCATTTTACCTTTTTTATTAAGGATAATCGATTAGTAATCGATTTACCTTTAGTTAATATAAATGGCTGTTTACTGGAAATAATTTATACAGTCTCGATCAGCTGGTCCAGTAAATAAAACGATAAACTTTATTTCCACTCTTAATATTCTCGTGCGTCTAACATCATCTAAATTAATTGAATTGTACTACGAGAAATCATTTACTGTCTTATAAAACCCCTAATTATGACGTAAATAGTCATCAACCACGTCTCCATCCATTCGGAACCCTGTTTGAAATATATTACAAATTATACCTGGAGTTCCAGCATTGGCACGCGTACGCATGCGCCACGGGATAGAGGAGAGAGGAGGAGAGTCGCCATATCAGAAATCTAGTATCTAGGTATTCTGGAGCTACACTTGAATAATCGATCGAATAAGAGAGCATCCGTTCTTCTGGGAACTTCTGATCGAGTGTACAGCTTCCACAATTTACGAACGCCACGTTCGTCAGGAGATTATTATTTAGATTTAATAATATATGCCGTTATTTAGAAATCTATATAATCTTCTGTGTTCACGTCGCGAGAGATACAATAATCCCACATGAGTGTTGGTCTTACCCACCAATTTCTTTAGATTATGCGACTGAATGCACGAATACAAGGTTTGGAGTGGAAATTACATAAGATTTGCCTTTCTTTAAGCATGGAATTTACTGTGAGCGAGACGAGTTTTTACCTGCATGTTCACGTGTCTCTAGGAACTGCTGACTCGGACAGGAATAAACGAGTTAAGGCTGCCGGACGTTATCTACGCTCATCTCTGGCAGCTAAGCTGTTTCAGTCTTACACTGTAGTTAGCTAATAGACTTGTCGTATTATTGAATTTAATAATTTGAATGTTTCATCTTATTATCAGAGGCATTTTAACAAAAAAATTTACCTCCCCCCCATAAGAGTGTGCACGGAAAGAGCTCTAAATTTTAATATAAATTTACAGTTCATTTAGCTAAATTTATTTGTTCTCATTTTTGAATTTATTATAGGAGATCCATAAGCCACTTTTTCTCGTAATTATTAATATAATTCTGGTCCTTCAAAATATTTAATATTATTGTATTGTAGAGCTAATTTCCTCACACCCTGGTTCCTTGGTCAATGAGTGTCCGGCACTACTCTAGGGGACTCCGCCTCTCAGACTTAGTCCATTCACTTGAGCCCCAAAGCCCTGGCACTACTAACCAATGAAACAAAGCCCCTGCTCTTGGTCAATGAAATGCCTGACAACTGCCCGGAGGCGATCTTCTCACAGAATCTTGGAAATAAGAAGTTACAACCAGATTCAAGTGAACAACAGTCTTACCTGGGACGCGGTCGGGTCAAGAAGTACCTGCTCCGCGACTAGGGGTGAAGTTAGTATTGATGTTTTGCTTAGTCTACACACAAGGAAACTGACTAGTATCAATCGCATTCTACACATCTCCCCCCATGCTGGGTACTGAGATGGAGACTCAGTCACCAGAAGAACTGGCTACTCCCCACAGCAATATTCACATTGACTCAGAAAGCAGCCACTCAGTCGAGGAGAGTGATTTTCAAAAAGTTCTAACAAGGCAACAGAAGAAACGGAGAAGACAGGATGTAAGGCGAAGTGTTGACAGTGATAGTACACATAACGGAAACGACAAGAGAATGAAGAACGACGCCGAGACTGATCAAACCAGTGTCGACGAACGGACAGAACTATGTCGGGAAGTGAGGGTCAGCGGAGATGGAGGCTTCTCTTCCCTGCCTCATGCACACTGGCCTATCATCACAAGCTGCTGTGGACAGTCAAACTTGGAAGAGAACACCACAAGTTCGAGCCCCTGCTGAAGGAAGGTGTGAACAGACCTTTCTTAATGGTAGGTTCTATGGAGGCAGTTGTGTTTTTTACCCAGCAAGGATATGAAGGAATTGTTATGGAAATGCCGGAGGAGAACGAGAAGCTGACGAAGGTAATTATCTACAAATACCCTCAGATTCTAGACCCCGAATTCGTCCTCGACGACCAACGATTTGTGTGGACCAAGCGTCACCTTATTAAAGGTGAAGCTAGGAATCAGGTGGTGGCTCTAGTGAGCGGTGAAGTTCCCGAGAGAGTGTTCATCGCCGGGGCGGGCTACAGGCATGTAGCAAAGTATGTAGAAGAGCTCATAATATGCCTGAAATGCTGCAGATGGGGGCATAAATCCTGGAGCTGTCAACATGATCCACGATGTCGGTTCTGCGGAAAGTCTCACCTCTCTAATGTGTGTAGAAACAGACTTAACCTGGGTGAGAAAATAGTTCCCAGATGCTGCAACTGTGGAGGTGCTCACAACGCCAGCTCGGCTGTGTGTAGCAAGAGGCCGAGTATGGATGTTCCCCGGCCGGTGAATTTACAGAGCTGGAAAGAGCTCTTACCCAGACACCGGGAGCACAGCAAAACAGTCTGCCCCAAACAGCGCCAGTGAACCGGACGAATGCGTGGGTAAAGGAGTCACCTTTACTTCGTCAGGCTCAAGAAACAAGCAGCCACGCCAACACTCAGGACTCCGGCAGTGACAGTGTAACGTGAGTGAAATGGCTACTGTGGCTCAGAAAGAGGGCCATAATGATATGGTCAAGGAGGTGTGGGCTGAACTAAGAAAATTTGGTGAGTTCCTTCGAAATCTTGGGCAGAGAATCGAGTCCATCGAGGCGAAATTAAACGTTCAGGTGAAGGTCAAGGAAAGTCACAAAACAGTGAAGGAAAGTCAGGATATAGTGGTTGAGGACAATAATGAAATATTGAGTGATGAAATGAAGGAAAGTGAAGTGTGTGTGAACGATGATAGTCGTAGTGAAAGGAAGAACTCTATAATTACACATAAAATGAAGGAATCATTTGGGCCAATAATGAACGTCACGGGACTGAAAAAATCTCTTGAGAAACGCAATGTTGCTTTTACTGGTGAACTTGGGAGGAGGTGGGAGATGTTATACAAGGTATGGCAATCATTTAGTGAACTTATTGGGGATGACTTAGAAAGTGAATTGTTTAATAATTAATCACCCTAGACTGAAAATGTTGTCATGGAATGTTAATGGTTTAAGAAACAGGGGTTACAGATGTTCATTGTTATGTGATGGGAAATGATATTGATGTTGTAGCTCTCCAGGAGACAGGGGATAGGAATGAAGGCTTATTGAAATTAAATGGCTATAAAGGGTTTCACCTCTTTGCCGCAAATAATATCAGAGGGACATCGATTTATGTTAAGAACTCCATACCAGCAGAGTTAGTAGAACCCCCGTCAAAAACGCAAGGTATAGAGAGTGTCTGTGTTAAATTATCACTAATGGAAAGGGAATTTATTGTAGTTAATTTGTATGTATCCAGGAACTGCTTCGACCCTCACTATCTACCTGACTGCATTTATACTAATCCTTCACTGGTCATTGGGGACCTTAATGCTCGGCACACAAGCCTTGGGACAGTGGGTAGTATTAATGCTAATGGGGTCAAGTGGTTACAGTTTCTACAAGATCGTCCAGATACCTGTCTCTTGGGAAACAATAAACCAACTCACATCAGGGGAGGACGGCTTGACTATGCTTGCATTTTAAACTCTCAGGGGATTATGGGGGAGGCTCGGGTTGTTCGGGAACTACTTAGTGACCACTTTGCCTTAAACATTGAATTACCACTGGGGAAAAAACAAGTCCACTTTCAAAGGAAAAGGCTAAATATTAATAAAGATATGAAAAATTATTTTATTCAAAATATGGGAGATTGGTATCAACAATACACGCCGCTCTGCGTTGATAGTTTTTACGAGGACATGGTTGAGAAGTTAGTTTAGTTCATTTATTATGCACCCCATACCCATCTTGTGGGCGGTAGTGGAAAGGGTTACAGAGGCACATAATGGGCTCAGGGACTGAACCCCACAATTCATTTAGCTAAGCAAGTTACAATCTTGATGAGCTAGTTACAAAATTCAATATAAGTCGTCACATCAACAATGGGTTCGAGATCGACCTCAAGTACAGGTTCTAAATTAAGCAACTAACATATGTGGAGAGCTAGTGTCAAAATTTATATGTTTGTCCTGCACACCGCCTCCCATCCAGTGGGCAGCGGTGGATAGGTTACAATCACTCAGTTACTACCTACAGTTAGCAAACTGGGGATATTTGGCTAGAATTTCTGGTAGCAGATCATTTTGAATTAAATATTTACACATCGCTGGAACATTGGTTATAGAATTGTCTCTAAATTCACGTATCTTTTCGCACTCCATCACATAGTGACGGAGGGTGTGCGAATAATTTTGTTGACACAGTTTACATTTGGTCAGGTCTACATCGGCAGATAATAAGAATTCCCAGAGAGAACATAGAGAAATTAGTACAGAGGGAAAATAACAGGGCAGGGGAAGCAAGACGCATGGACCTAAGAAATTTAAATATTCCAATGATCAGCAAGTTAAGGGGTGGGAGAGAATGCTGTGGAGTGCAAATAAAGAATGGTTCAAAAATGGAATGAGGGATGAAGAGAAAAATACAATGTTAGAAGTGGCTAGGGAATGCAGTCAGGGAGGAAGGAGGCGCGGGACAGATACTGGTAAGACTTTGCTCAGTCCATTGGTATACTAAGAACCTTAAAGGACACATGGAGAGCAGTAAATAAAATCAGGGGTTGTAAGACCAAACTCCTTGCTCACTCAGATCCAGGGAAGGTTGCTAATGAGTTAGTAGATAAATGGGCTAGTGCTGCTGGTATGTAGTCCTTACCTGAAGACACGAGAGTCACCATTGAGTCATGAGAAAATATTAGAAATGGAGTAACTTTATGTGCTTAAATACAGGATCAGTAACATGCACTGAGATAACTCACGATGAGCTACTGGATGCTATAAAAAGTGGCAGCTCTACTGCTCCGGGGAAAGATTGAGTAACGTATGACATTCTAAATTATTTAGCCGGTATGAAACCTAATCCCTTACTTGATTTGTTAACATGAGTTATAGAGAGGGAAAGTTACCAAGAAAATGGAAGGAGGCTGTCATCATTCCTATCCCTAAGTCAAACGGAGGCTACAGGCCTGTCTCCTTAACATCCTGCTTTTGTAAAATGATGGAAAGGATTTTGTTAAATAGGCTACTCTATCTTGTAGATGATAACATGTCCAGTAATCTCTTGGTTTTATCAAAGGCAAAAGTACTGCAGATTGTCTNACCGCCATAGCACCTGGTACGGTCCCTCGAACCGTGACTCAGTCACTCTACTCTTACCCGGCAGCAACATCATCACCTGGGACCCAGTTTGGAACTCCCTCGGCGTAGCGCTCTTATCGTACCATTCCGACATCTTGCGCTGCGCTTCCTTCAGATGTTTCCAGCCAGTTCCTTTGCTAAGGTGAGCCCCACCTTGAACTTTAGAACGTATTCATTAACCGCCCCACGGTCACCCCTGGTGTCCATTGTTCCTTCAGCATGGACAGAGGACTTCTCACCTCGTGCCCATATACCAGCTGGAAAGGTGAGAAACCTAATGATTCTACCACTGCATTACGGATGGCAAACAATGCAGGGTATACTGCCTCATCCCACTCTGCTCCCTGCTCAGCGCAGAACACTCTCAGAATCGTCTTCAAGGTGGAGTGGAATCTTTCGATCGCCCCCTGCGACTGTGGTCAGTAGGGCGACGACCGAATCTGTGTCACTCCCCAACTTGTCACTGTCTGCCTGAACCACTTAGACTGGAATATACTTCCACAGTCCGTTTGAATTTCTCTGGGCATTCCTACCCAAGAGAAAAATCGTTGTAGCTGTCCGTCTACTCCTCTCGACGTCAAACGCCGCATCGGGACAGCTTCCGGAAATCTGGTTGACGCACACATTATTGTCATTAGGTAGGTATTCCCTCGTTTCGATCGCGGCAACGGTCCCACTCCGTCGACCAACAGACGCTCGAATGCAGGCCCAAACGCTGGAACAAGGACTAACGGGGCCTTTGGTATTGCGGGTTGGCTCTTCCCTGCCCTCTGGCACGGTAAGCACGTCTTACAATAACGCCTCACGTCGGCGTCCATACCTGGCCAGTAGAAATGATCCCTGATCCTATGCAACGTCTTGGTCACCCCCAGGTGACCCGCAGAGTCAACAGAGTGCGACAGATCCAACACTGCCGCTCTGCACTGGGCCGGCAACACTACCTGGTGTCTTGTACCTAGAGATGCCTCTCCGGCCTCCATCCTCACAGGTCTCCACTGTCTCATTAGTATGCCGTTCTGTCTGTAGAAATGAGTGGCCCTCTCGGGACCGACATGTCCTCCTTTGGCCTCACGAATCAATTTGGGGAATTCTGCCTGCTGCAACTCCTCGAGACGGGTGCGGTCCACCCCAAGAGAACTGGTGAGGGTCACCTGTACCTCACCATCCGGGCTGCCATCGCCCTCCACTAGCTCTCTGGGTTCCCTGAAGAGGTGATCGATTCCCAGGCCGTCGGACGTCTCCTCGTCGGCCTTGTCAGATCCACACCCTCCTTGTCCGTCGCACTGCCTCGGAACTACAGCACAAACAGGGAACGCCATCGTGGCGATTTCTTTCTCGTCCCCACAGACGTCCAACACTCCGCCTTTCTTCTTGTAGTGCTCCAAGCACTCCTCGTCCTTCACGAGGTTCGGGAGGATACGTCCTCCACATGCGTCATTTCCCAAGATGACTTGTGCCTCCATCTTGGGAATCGATGCACAGACCCCCACTACTAGGGTCTGGCAGCCATAATCTGAATTTAGGGTCACCCGGTGTAGGGGCATCCGCACTGGGCCTCCCACAGTGGTCGCACTTGCCACTCCCACACTGATACTCCCGTAATCCTCGGGGAACAGGGTTTTGCTCACCAGGGTAAAATCTGCCCGTGTCTCTCAATATTTCACCGGGATGGGGTCTGCATCCACCATCCTTACGGTTTTCTCACATACGAACGGATGAATCCTTTTCTCCCCACTAAGTATGGGTCCATCTCGCACCCTCTCGGTCATCTGGTCCTCTACCTTCACGAATGCCACATTCACCCGCTGCTTAGGGCATCTGCAGTCTCGTGAGAAGTGTCCGACTCCTCCGCAATTGAAGCAGCAAAGCTTCCCCGTCGGTGACCATCCACCACCGCTCGCCCTTGCAACACTTCCAGAGGCCGACGTTCCGTGTGTCTTCCTCGCACCATCTGTCGACCCTTTCGTCCCAGCCACAGCTCCTGAGCTCTCCGTTTGGGACTTCTTTACCGGCTCCACAGCACTCTTCGATCCTCTGCCGTCTCCACTTGAGGGGTAGGACTTGGGAGAACTCGCACCCGTCCTACCTTCTATAATTTCTCCCATATCCGGAGAATGCGGGCGGTCAGTGATGTCCCTCTCAACGTGGTCGTAAGGCTTCTTCCAGCATGTCAGCTCGATCGGTCGCGGCTCTCAGGTCCTTAATGTCCGCCTCCTTTACTCTTACCCTAATCTTGGGAGAGAGCACGGACATGAACTTCTCCATGACCATCAGCCTCTTGACGTCTTCAGCCGACCTTGCTCCTTCCGACTCCAGCCATTTCAGGAATTTCCTCTCCATGTCCCTCGCCGTCTCTGCATACGATTTCCCTGGCGAACGGGTACATTCCCTAAACCTCTTCCTGTAGCATTCCGGCATTAGCTTGAATGAATGGAGCACGGCCCTCTTTACAGCATCGTAGTTGGTACACTCTTGGAAGTCGAGCATATTGTAGGCTTCATGAGCTTCACCGGTGAGCCTTCCCTGAACCAGCTCCGCCCACTCTGCCCTCAGCCACTTCTTCAAGGTAGCGACCCTTTCAAAGTGACCGAAGAAGCCCTCAGCCTCATTAGGCACGAAGACTGGCAAATCCCTCTCTCTCACTCGGCGGTCTTCCTGCTGTGGTGGGGCAGGTGGAACTAGCCCCAGCTCAGCTCGCTTCAGCTCAACCTCCTTGTTTGCTTCAACCTCCTGCAGCTTCAACCTAGCTTCTAGCTCCTCTCGTTTCAGCTGTGCTTCTCTTTCTGCTTCCTCACACTTCAGCTGTGTCTCTCTTTCTTCCCTGCGCAGCTGTGCTTCTGCTTCTCGTTCTTCCTTGCGCAGCTGTGCTTCTCATTCTTCCCTGCGCAGCTGTGCTTTTTGTTCACGCTCTTCCTTGTGCAGCTGTGCTTCTGCTTCTCGTTCTTCCTTGCGCAGCTGTGCTTCTCGTTCTTCCCTGCGCAGCTGTGCTTCCAGCTGCAGCTTCATTATTTCCAGCTTAACGCTGCGCCTGCTGCCGCTGGATCCCATACTGCTTCCACCGATGCTCAAGTTCTCTTTCACACTGGCAGGTGTCTGTGGCCGTTCCTCTCCAAAGGCTTCATCTCGTGCCCTGAGCTGTGCCATGATCTCGAGTCTTCTCTCTCCGACTTTGGAAGCTCTCAACTTTATCCCAAAGTGGTCGGCAATCGATTGCAGCTGTGCCCTGGTGCACTCCTCCAGCACTTGTTCGTCTCTTGTGTCAATGAAACTCGTTACCTTATCATCCTCCATCTTGTGACTATGAGTGATAACCTGTGCCTGATACCTAATACCACAACCAATGTACCACAATTGCAACCTTTATCTTGATCGTAATCCTGGCAAGGTCGCCAATGTCGGGGTGTGGGGGTGAGCAACAGTAAACTAGATATCCTCTCAACGGTCGCTCTGGCGATAACCGTTACTCACCGTAGTCCTGCGGGTCTTCACTCTATCCTCTCGGCGCCACTGTACGCCCAGGAGAGTACCCCAATCGATCCCCCAACTGGCCTCTGGTCAAGGAGTGAGTGGAGACACAGATTGTTCCTTCAATTGTGTGCCCGCCGCAGCAAGGACTCTTACACTACTTACAAGGTCGCCAACTGGTGTTTTCCGGTGTCCAGTAACACTACAGTGGTGTTGCGTAATTGTGGTAACTGTGGCAATAGCACGCTCGATAAATCTGATATCAGGCAAGTAATTATTCCTGTCACTCTGTCTTCTGTCAAGAACTCTGTAGTCACAAGGTTTATGGAGAGGATGATACAAACACCAAGGTATTTTGGTATTTTACTTAAAACATCAAGATATTCATATATCCCTAAACACACAAGTACAAGTGCAACAGCCGCTCTCTCCTCACAGATAATTTGGATCACTGATATGGCAACACACTTCCACCCCCACGTCAAATGTCAAAAATATCAGCTGGGCCGCGCCCTGCTAGTCGTGAGAATGTTTATTGCTTGTTTTCCTGGCGTCGTGCGCCCCGTTTCTTTAACTTCTCATAAATCACTATATTTATCATCCATATAACATATCTATAATTTCGATAGAACACAATAAACCACCATACTGGTCTCACGATCAGTAACTCATTCTTACAGCACTTAACATGATATTTCACTGTAGCAGAGAACTGCACTGTACTTGATAATGATTACAATGAATGCACTTAATCACGGTACTGTTCTTAGTTTCAATAATTCCTCTCAAAGGCGATATCACAAGTAATCACTTCACACATGTGAAATTATTCAAATACACAGGCCATATACATATACATAGGTAAATCGTAGATATCAATAATAGTAATCATACAAATACTGGGCACATAGCCCAACACCAATAACTGGTTCACTAGAATATATATATATTTCCTCTCTAAATCATCATGAGAAAATCACATGAAATAAATTATCGTCACAGCAACTTCTTTAGTAAATCCAGGTGCTTGCAAACGCCACATATATATATAAATGAATTCTGTGAGTGCTCTGTATAGCCTCACTCCGCCACTGTGCCTACTGTGACATAGATCCAGGTGAGTCTTGCTCACTACATGAAAGATACTCTGGCTAAATATATATATAGCTAACTAAAGGGGAATTGGGAGGGTAACTGTAATCACCTACTTCACCTATCCTTCGATGAGAGTTGAGTTGCAGCTCCTGGTCCAGGCTCTTGCCTCGTATACCCTTCAGAAACCCAAGCCAACGTCCTAGGATTATCGCGTCTCGCCGCGTTCTGTCCTCTGCAGGTCCGCGCTCCTCCTCCACGTCTTGTAGGGTTGGAGTCGGTCTCCTGGCCGTCAACTTTCCTCTCAATTACGGCTGCCAGCCTACGTCTCGGCGGTAGTCGTACGGATTCCCAATTAGTATCTTCTTCTACTGCACTCCCAGTGGAATTGGCCCCGCAACTGCGATGTCACTGTGAAGCTATCAGACGTCCCAGACAATACTGCTTAAACTCCACCTGCACAGCACCCGATTCCAGAGCACTTGAAGCTCAATATTCTGTCGATTCCCTCGTCGGTCCACACACATGGAATGAAGGAAGACTTCTTGGCGTGCTTGCATACAACAGGTGACTCGTAAGGTTCCACGGGATTGTCGTACTACTGTCAAACTGACAGGACCGTCGTTCTCACATCCAACCTAGTTGACGAGTCGGTCAACCAGGTTTCCTCACGGTGGAATGGCCCAGCCACTAAGCTGCCTCCTGAACGGGTGAACTGCCACAGACGTCACATACGTCACTGCCCAGTCCACTTCTTGCAACCACCTGTCCCGGAGCACTTGTTGCTCAATATTCCGTCAATTCCTTCTTTGGTCCACACATGGAATGAAGGAAGACCTCTCAGAGTGCGTGCAGACAACAGGAGACGCTTATATCCACCAGAGCTCGGGTAATCCGTCAACTTGACAGGATTCCCTGGCGCACATCTTGCCTCGCTGACGTGCCGTGTGAGACTGTGTGTCGCCAGCACGGCGCTACGGCTGGACCCCTCTGCCTTCGTGATGTCATATTTGCCAAGAGAGGTTTTCATTGGCTCCCAGTGCCACGTCGCTGACGGTGACCAATCTGGTGTCACTGAAGTCACACAGTTTTGGCGGGAGAACAGAGGAGCCAGCGCCATATTGGCTTCCTAAAGGGCCTATACCACAGGCCAAAATACTCTTCTTTTACAAATTTCTCGGCACTGCGAGAACACTATACTCTCCCACATATGTCAAACTGAGGCCCGCGACGTAGAGAACGCTCGGGCAAAGTGGACATGACTCTTACAGCAGGCGTGGGAAAAATAGAAGGGGGGGGGGAACACCGTCACAAAACTCAATGAACTGGAATTTTATCTTAACAATTACGACACCCGATCATTGTACAGGTGATCTCATGCTAACCACCCCACATGGAGTAGAGGTACCCAAAATACTGCAGGCACGGTCTGTACAATACTTAGACACTACCCATATACTCTTCTTTCGCCACCCTACCTTGCAACCTACTTAAAATATAGACCAATTATGAAGCCTCACTGGACATCTGCTAGGGCTCTGCACACTTTCAACATGAACTACAGTTTCATACTGGACCAGATATTGGTAATGACCACAAACCGCTCATTATAAAATTTACTTACTTTCAGCCACCAACCTACCCGCTTATGCTTCCCAAGTGGAACATTAAGTACCTAGACAAGAAAAAATGGGCTGATGTTGTCGCCTCCAGACACAGACGAAGTTAGACCCTAATAAGCGACTGTCCACAATCGCCTCGCATAAATTCTGCAGCCACCAAATGCTCAAGAAAACTCAGGACATAGGTCCAACAAACCACTTAAACCGTGGTGGAACGCGGAATGTGCACGAACATTTGCTTTACGCCGACGAGCCATACAAAAACAAAGACGTCAACCCTCATACAGAACTGGGTCAATCTCTGGTGGGCCACAGCAGCGGCCCAAAAAAACATACTATCAGCAAAGCGAGAATCATGGGCAACATTCTGTGATAGTCTCACACCCACAACGCCACACTCAAAAGTCTGGGTTTCATTTAACAGCATTAAAGGTCGCCCAACATTCCCTTCGTTCCCCCTGATGATCAACGTGTTCACTCTGTCAACACCTCAGGAGTGTGCAAATGTTCTTGCTGAATGCCTTAAAGTTTACCCTCTCAACACCCTTCCTTCATGCCCAAGAACTCTCCCTCAGACAAGAAATTGACCGTGCCATACTGCTACCCATGCTCGGCGTCGACAACATGTACACCTCAAGCGAGCTATGATTGGCCTTAAACCGTCTACCTAATGGCAAGGCACCTGGAGAGGATGGAGTTCCATATAACCTCATAATATCTTCCACCGACTGCACATAGCACTCTTCTAAACTATTACAACCTATGCTGGACTCACGGAATATTCCCTACAATGGCAGACCAGTATTATTTCCCTTCCTTAACCAGGAAAAGACCCATCCCAACCTGCGACATACAGACCTATCCCCTACTATCATGCCTCAGTAAAATCATGGAAAGGCTAGTACATACTCGCCTCCAATGGTACCTAGAGTATAATAATATTATACCGTCACTCCAAGCTGCATTCCGACCGCAATGCTCCACGCTAGATCAAATACTCTGCCTTGAACATGAAATCCGCACCTCTCTCAGAACAGTAAATTATTGTTTGTTGTCTACCTAGACCTCAAGGAGCTTTGATAGCATTCCATCATACTGCCTCCTCGCATAGCTTGCACGTTTAGGCGTAGAGGGAAAATTACTTCTATGGTTACAGTCCTATCTCACAAACAGGACCTCCAAAGTCTTATACATGGCGAGTTTCCGATGGCATCCCAATATAAACAGGTGTCCCACAAGGCTCCATACTAAGCCCAACCCTATTTGCCGCATTCTTAGCAGATTTGCCTAACACCCTCCTGTTCACCTCTCGGCGTACGCCGACG
>WNGS01085577.1:41930-63856 GCA_020271785.1 Procambarus virginalis
AACTGTTACTAACAGTCAAGAAGTATGTAAGGTTCAGGGAGTACACCATGATCATAGAAGATATCATGCCAAACCTAACATTAAATTGAGCCGAGAACCACATCACAACTGGAGTCATGGAACAAGACTCAAGCAGTCACAACGACTCACATCAGAGGTTGTCAATAATAAATGTTACAATTGTGGAGGAGACTACCCACACCAAGATAATGTTTGTCCTGCACAAGGTAAGAAGTGCTATGAGTGTAGAAAACTAAATCATTTTGGTGCTATGTGTCGTTCCGCACTAAAGAAACCACAATCAATAAATAAAAGCAATGTACGAGGATCAAGTCATAGGAGTCGAGGTGGCAAACACAATATTGCACCTCAAATCAAGAATGTTAATAATATACAAGACAACATTTCATTACAACCAGTCTCAGATGACAGTGAATGTGATTATATTTTGGAGTACAATCAATCACAAATGGAATGATCTTCCAAACAACCCAGAGACTATAGTATACATTGCTGGCATTTGTCTCAAAATTCTCATTGACACTGGATCAAACATTGACACCATTGCTGAGTGCCACTATGAAAAATTTAAAAACAATTCCAAAGCTTGAAAACTATAATGGCAAAGCCACTGCCTATGCTTCAAAGGTAGCCTTACCAGTGATTGGAACTTTCACTGCAGAGATTAAGTCAAAGAATGCAATGCTCATTACTACATTCCATGTTGTTAGGAATGCAAAGGAGTCTTTACTCAGTTACAAGACTTCAACCAAATGGGGCTACTTCAGCTTTCTAATGCTGTAGCAGTGGAATCTGCAAACAATGTTGATGCTATTGTTGCTGAATTTTCTGATCGGTTTAAATCCATAGGTTGTTATACTGATAGCAAGGTACATCTGCATATCAACCCAGATGTAATTCCAGTTGCCCAACCACATCGCCGACAACCATTCCATACTCGCAAGAAAGTCGATGCCGAACTGGATAGGCTGATAGAACTAGATATCATTGAACCGGTAACAGGCCCAACACCATGGGTAAGCCCAATTGTCACTCCACCAAAGCCGAAGAATCCAGATGAGATACGCATTTGTGTAGACATGCGTGTTCCCAACAAGGCAATAATGCGTGAACGCCATCCTACACCCACTGTAGATGATATGATATACCGCTTGAATGGTGCAACTGTATTCAGCAAGTTAGATTTAAACAAGGGCTATCATCAGCTTGAACTTGATGATGAGAGTCGATTCATCACAACGTTTACGACACATCGAGGTCTGTATAGGTACAAGCGCCTGAGTTTTGGTATTAACAGTGCTGCTGAAGTATTCCAGCACATCATCAGCCAGGTATTGCAAGATATACCTAATGCTGACAACATGTCTGATGACATCATTGTTTATGGCCGTACCCAAGCTGAACACGACAAAGCTCTTCGTGCAACATTGCAACGCTTACGAGAAAAGAATTTGACGCTAAGCCGAGCAAAGTGTGAGTTCAATCAACATAAAATTGAATTCTTTGGACATGTACTTAGTGACAAAGGTCTATCTCCAGATCCTAAGAAAGTTGCAGATATCAAGAATGCTGCACCTCCTTCAACATCCACTGAAGTACATAGTTTTCTGGGAATGGCAAACTACTGTTCTCGCTTCATTCCAGATTTTGCTACCATTACGAAGCCTCTACGTGAGCTCCTGAAGAAAAATGCATCATGGTACTGGAGCGATGTCGAGCAAAATGCATTTGATGCTGTGAAAGATGCACTAGTAGAAAATGCGACTGCTGCATACTTTGATCCATCAATGGACACTGAGTTAACGGTGGATGCTAGTCCTGTTGGTTTAGGTGCTGTGTTAGCCCAACACAAACCTGGTCAACCAGATTCAAGAGTAGTAATTGCCTATGCCAGCCGTTCTCTCACAGATGTTGAGCAACGATACAGTCAGACAGAGAAGGAAGCTCTTGCTCTTGTATGGGGCTGTGAACACTTCAATGTGTATCTGCTTGGTGCACCCTTACCACGATAGTCACTGACCACAAACCGTTGGAGACCATCTTCAATAATCCAAAGTCCAAACCACCAGCTCGCATTGAGAGATGGGCTCTTCGTCTGCAACCATACAACTTTACGGTGAAATACAAGCCAGGTGCAGGCAATCCCGCTGATTACATCAGTCGACATCCTGCCAACAGTTTCACCATCACCAAGCATCAGCAAGTTGCCGAGGAATATGTACACTCTGTAACCTGTGATGCAGTCCCTAAGGCTCTCACTCTTGACGAAATCCGTACTGCAACCCTAGAGGACCCAACTCTGCAAGCAACAGTGGATGCATTGACTAAGAAAAAGTTTCCACGCATCCCACCCTCAGGAGTTGACCAAGATGCATTCAAAGCACTTGAACGCATCCAGACAGAATTAAGTGTTACGCAACAACGCGACACCGTGCTGCGAGGTACTCGTATCGTCATTCCAGCTGTTCTCCAGCAACGTGCTCTGAAGCTTGCACATCAAGGACACCAAGGTCTTGTAAGGACCAAACAGCTGCTACGAGAAAAGGTGTGGTTTCCTGGCATTGATCGTCAAGCTAAGGACATGCATGATGCCTGTGTCCCTTGCCAAGCTGCAGTGGATACTTCAAGACCAACACCTCTACAACCTTCACCACTACCTGCTGCACCATGGATGGAAGTATCGATGGATTTCTGTGGACCGCTACCAACTGGAGAGTACTTGATGGTAGTCATTGATGATCACTCACGTTATCCAGAAGTAGAAATCATCACTTCCACATCTGCAAAGGCTGTCATCCCGAAACTCGACAAGATCTTTTCAAACTTTGGCATTCCTGAAGTTGTCAAGACGGACAATGGACCGCCATTTAATGGACAAGACTTTGTCAACTTTGCTGAGCATATTGGATTCAAACACCGCCGTGTGATGCCACTACATCCACAAGCAAATGGAGAAGTCGAGAGATTCATGCAACCTCTCATGAAAGCTGTACGCTGTGCTCATGCCGAAGGACGATCCTGGAAACAAGCTATGTATGCTTTTCTCAGGAACTACCGTGCAACACCGCATGGAACACTGGGCAAGTCGCCTGGCGAACTTTTATTTGGACGTCCTATGAGAATCGCACTACCTGTCATGCCAGCCAAGGTAACGGATAAACGTCTCGCTCAGAAGGATGCACTAGCGAAGGGCAAAATGAAAATTGCTCATGATCAACGTGCAAAGGAACAATTCATAAAGGTTGGAGATACTGTTCTCGTTAAAAAGAAAAAAGAGGGAAAGCTAGATATGCCATATGATACAAAACCATATAAAGTGATTAGTGTGAAAGGAACTATGGTAACAGCGAGTAATAGAGATCATAGTTGTGACGGTGTTCCCACCCTTCTAATTCTCCCACGCCTGCTGTAAGAGTCATGTCCACCATTCCCGAGCGTTCTCTACATTGCAGGCATCAATTGAACATATGTGGGAGAGAACAGTATTCTCGAAGAGCCGAGAAATTTGAGAAAATGTAACATTTTGGCCTGTGGGATAGGCCCTTTAGGGAGCCAATATGGCGCTGGCAAGTCTGTTCTCCCGCCAAAACTGTGTGACGTCAGTGGCGCCAGATTGGTCACCGTCAGCGACATGGCACTGGGAGCCAATGAAAACCAACTTTGGGAAAAGTGACGTCACATAGGCATAGGGGGTCCGCCCGTGTTGGCGCCAGGCGACATCAGTCTTTCACGACACGTCCGAGAGGTAGGACGCGCGATCGGTCATCCTGTCAGAGTGACGGATTTACCGAACTCCGGTGGATTTAAGCGTCTCCAGTTGTTGGCACGCACTCTGTGAGGTCTTCCTGCAACCCAGTTGTGGCTCAGATAAGGAATTGACAAAATATTGAGCAACAAGTGCTCAGGGACAGGTGTGTTGCAAGAAGTGGGCCGGGCATCGACGTGTGTCGTCGTTGGCAGTTCACCAGTATAAGAGGCAGCTTAGTGGCCGGGCCACCCACCGTGAGGGAACCAGGTTGACAACCTTGTCAACCAGGTTGAACGTGTGATCGACGATCCTGTCAAGTTTGACAGTAACCCCACCTTCGTGGAACCCTACGAGTCAACAGTTGGATGCAAGCACGTCGAGAAGTCTTCCCAAATACCTAGCGATATATCTAGACGACGAGGGAATTGACAGTGTTGTGAGCTTCAAGAGCTCTGAAGTCGGGTGCTGTGCGTGTGTCGTCCGGGACGGCTGATAACTTCAGTGACTTCGTAGTGGTGAGAGGCAGTTCCTCTAGGAGAACAGTGACAAGGACTAATTGGGAAACGTGCGACGACCGCCGAGACGTAGGCTGGCTGCCGTAGTTGGGAGGAAAGTTGACGGCCAGGAGACCGACTTCAACCCAGCGACGTACTGTAGGGAAAGAAGCACGGACCTGCTGTGTACAGAAGCGGCGAGACGCGACATCCTAAGGCGTGGGGCTTGTGTTTCTGGATGAACGAGGCGAGAGCCTGGACCAGGAGCTACAACCCAACTGTCATCCTAGGATAGGTGAAGTAGGTGTTTACAGTTCCCTCCCATTTCCCCTTTAGTTAGCTATATATATTCTTGTCAGGATATTTTATATGTCGTGAGCAAGTCTCACCTGAGTTTAAGTCACAGAGTGCACAGTATGTGGTGAGGCTGCCCAGAGCGCTCACAGTATCAATTTACATATATATCTATGTGTGGGTGTGTGCAAGCACCAAGATTCATCAGAGAATTTACTGTGACTATTATTATTGATCTGTGATTATTATTATTATATATATATTGGTAGTGAACCAGATATTGGTGTATTGATCTCTATAATCCATTGATATAAATGCCTGTTGATTGATCTCTATAATCTATTGATATCAGTGCCCGTGTGTTGATCTCTATAATCTATCAATATAAATGCCCGTGTGTTGATCTCTATAATCTATCAATATAAATGCCCGTGTGTTGATCTCCATAATCCATCGATATAAACGCCTGTGTGTTGATCTCTATGATCTATTGATATATATATGCCTGAAGTTTGATTAATGATTTATATATGACAAGATTGTGTGCTGAATAATATCATATACGCGAAGTGATTGCCAGTGATATCTCTGTGAGAGGAAGTATAAATATAAAGAAAAGTTCAGTGATCAAGTGAGTGCATTCACAGTAAATATTATTAAGAATAGAGTAATCTTTTGGTACAGTGAAAAGTCACTGTGAGGGTATTGCGAGTATAGATGTTGATCGTGAGGCCAGTGAAATCATAAGTAAGCCATGTGAACGTTGAATAGTGTTTTGGAAAAAGTTAAATAAACGGGGATCGTGACAATTAGAAAACAAGTACTAGTCTGTTCCCACGATCGCGAGGGCCCGGTCAGCTGGCATTCTGACAGGTGACACGTGCCGATGTTGACATATGGTGCGCTCTAGAATATTATGCTATGAATGGAGCGATTGTCATATATTAATTCTGATACATTGATGCATATATATTTCTCGTTGTCTTTTAAGTAAAATACCAAAACTCTTTGGTGTTTGATATCATCCCCTCCATTTATCTTGTGACCGTGTTATGATATAAAGTAGAGTGACCTGCCTGATACCACATTATTGGAATTTGCTCTTGCCACAATTACACCTGACCACTGCAGTGTTACTGGACACAAGAAAACCAGTTGGCGACCTTGAAGGCTGTATAAGAGTTCGGTGTCGGGAGGGCCACAGATTGAGGGAACGATCTGTGCACCCACTCATCTTATAATCTAAAGGCCGGTTGTGAGATCGACTGGGATACTCTCCGAGGCCAGCAGTGGAGCCTAAGGGATTGAGGGAAGACCCGCCGAACGACGGTGAGTAAGGGTTATTGTTGGAGCAACCACCTGGAAAGGAGATCCAGTCTACTGTTGCTTTAACCCTTCTCTAACGAGAACACCGTGAAACCCCGACATAGTATAACACGTAATATGGCTTATTTCAAAGTGATTCCAAATAGTGTAGAAAATGATGAAGTGCAAAGTCGTGCAAAAGAAAAAGAAAAAATGAGTTATATCTCGATAAACAATTCATCGAGGGATGTTTTTGTATTTAAGGACTCTCGTCCAAAACGACATGTTAAACGCCCTACACGATATGATGATTAATTGTGTTCCTATGTAATGCAAAGTATTTACTTGTTATGCTGAACTAAATTTAATATTGTTTGAATAATGCAGATCTCTCATTCAATATTTTGTAACTTTGTAATACAGTTTCTTTCATGTTTGTTTAACATTGCATATGTATTTTTAACATTGAAATCCTTTGTGGTAAAGATTGTTTAAATTCTTTGTGTGTTTAATTAATGTTAAATGTATGCAATATCTCTTGATATGATAATAACTTACTTTGTGTCAATAACTTTGCTTTGTGCTACAAGCATGGTAGACATCCTGTATTCATTCTTTTTAAAGAAAAGGAGGGATGTCATGTTCACAGAAAATGGTACCATCCGTTTTCTATGTGCGGCGGCTGGACGCCACGAGAGAAGGTAAACAAGAGCATACAGGACGCTACCAGCTTGGGAGCTACTCTATCATGTAGTTATTTAAGTATTAAAGTCAGTAACCAGGAATGACTTTACATCAACCTTACTACCAAGACTATCTCAGCTATACACAGACACCACAACAGTCAGGATCAAATGCAGGAAACTGAGATATATTTGCCATTTTTACTGAATAAATTTAAACTTATCACTTAAAATGTTCCTCAGAATATATAACACTTACTGCACTGTATATGTTATTTAAGAATTCACTGTAATTACTTTAATTTTGCAAAGCACACAAGCATTTTAATGCAAAAGTTCACAACAGTGCACAACACAGCAGCAACTGATTTCTTACCTAGCCCTTGTGTACATGTGTTGTTCCTACTCACAGCAACACAGCAGTTGTTAGCAGTTGGTACAGCAATTGGCAGCAGTTGGCAGCAGTAGGCAGCAGTAGGTACAGCAGTAGGCAGCAGTTGGCAGCAGTAGGCAGCAGTAGGTTCACAGCGTGAAGAATTTGTAGCACGGAGCGTCGTTTCGTAACCAAAACATCAGGTTTTGTACACTGCATCAAAGCGTCGTTTCGTACACAGCGTCGGCAGATTCCTCTCACAGCAACACTCAGCACAGCTTGGGTAGCACACAGCATTGGCCAGCACACAGCAACGGCCAGTACACAGCAACGATCAGCACACAGCAACAGTCAGCACACAGCATGGGGTTGCATACAGCATCGGGTATGGTGCTCAGAAACAGCTTCTCCTTCCTCCTCTGGGCGAAACAGCATGCTCCTTCCTTGTGTTTTGTTGAACAAAATACCTGCGTTCCCAGTTCATCGTCGTCGCCAGTGTGGTGTCTGTGTGTAGCTGAGATAGTGTTGGTAGTAAGGTTGATGTAAAGTCATTCCTGGTTACTGACTTTAATAATAATAAACGATTACATGATAGAGTAGCTCCCAAGCTTGGCAGGCGTCCTGTGCTTTGTTTACCTTCTCTCTCTCTAGTGGCGTCCAGCCGCCGCACATAGAAAACGGATGATACCATTTTCTGTGAACATGACAGGAGTCAGGTGATCTCATTGGAAGTTGAAATTGGAGTTGAGGATCTTGGTGTACTTGAAACAGAGTCATCAAAGTCGCTTTCAGAAGAACTGGACTCTACCTGATTTTTAGGAGTGTGTTTCCTGCCTTGCATTCATGAAGGTGAGTGTCATATTGTTTTTCGAATTTCTTGAGCTTATGCTAAATTGTGTTATGAGTCTCTATGGTTTGCTTGAAACCGTATGTCGACAGCAAACTTTCGACCAATCTTATGACGAAGGCCTTAATCATAGGCCATAAGGTGTCCAGTTGAGCAGGATCATTACTTATTGATGTGCTGGTCTGAAGCCTGTTTATTCTTCGGACCTTATCAGTCGAAACTCGGACACTCTTATCTTCATTGCCCCCAGTGTGCTTACTGGATGCATTGGGCTGGCGATTACGTTGAACTATTTTCTGTTTGTGACCCCCAGCCATCCCTTTGTTCTGGACGGAGACCACCATAGACCATGGTGGAGGGTTATGTGCCCTCTCCATCTGGTTTGGTCTTGGTAAGCTCTATGCTGTATTTGTGGGCAGGGGAACTGGTATATATTTGGGTTGGGACTGCTGCTCTGCTGTAGGCGTAAGGGTTCTTCGGGATCCTTTTAAGCCTTTTGGGGGCAAGTTCCAAGGGTGGTGTGCTTTGGAGCAATTTGGACACTTAGCGTGAATGGGCTGGTTAGCATTGTGTTTATCAAAGAATATTTTCGTGTCGTGGAGCAGGCTGCAGACTCCACACCTCACTGGGCGTTGGCTGCCGTCCCTGTTATATCCAAATCTCTGACGTCTGAAGCATCTGAGGGGCAATATGGTGTAAGGCCTGTGTTGGAACACGCCCCAAGTGCCAAGATCAAGCCATTTTTGGAATTCGTCTTTTTACTATGAGAAGGACCTGTGGGGTTTCGTGATTTGGGGATTTTTCCTGGCATCTTTCTGCTGACACCACATAATTCAGCTTTTCGAAATGAGATAAGGCCATGTGCATGAAACAATGGAGGACAATGATTTTCCTTATTTTGTCCTCTGCCTTCATTTCGTCGCATTTCCTGTAATTCTTAAGAATTGTTACAGCTGTCTTATCTTTGGACCTCAGAATATATTCGCCAGACTGTTCGGTTGTTGTTGTTGTTGTTTTAGATTTAGCTACTCAGAACAAAATGTTCATGTAGCACGGGGGTATAGTGAGCCCAAAATTGAGTAAAGTTATTCGTGATAACCTTGTTACTGAAATATTTGAGTAAAAGTTTTAAATGGAGGTGGGGATTTCTACTTTTCCCCCTTTATTTTTAGCTTCTGTTTTAGCGAACTGGTTTTAGTCTTGTCTTAATAACATTATCATGGTGGTGTATATAGATGCACAGTGTTCACTAGTGTGTTACATTTTTCAACTGCTTTTCTAATCATTGTAGTCACTGTGGAATTTGCATCTAATGCATCTGCTGTCAATGGATTAAAGTTGAATTTGATGCGCAGGTCTTCAGTTGTGTCACATTCCAGTAAGTAATTTAATAGTTGTGCCTCTGCATCTGTTCAACAGATATGATACTCTTTAACTATTGAGTTTATTACCACCCAACAGCTCTTGTAACCAACTCTTGAGTCTGTGTATGGCTACTGCAATGTCTCTGTCTCTGTCTGCAATGTTTTTACCAAGCTTGAAAGACTAATACACAGTGGTTTGTTCTAACCACATCGCAGTGGATTTTCCTTCAGCTACTTTGGGTATGTGGCGACTTTTAATAGTTAGGAGTGTATTCTTCTTGATTTGCTCCTTAATCTGTGAAAAACTTGGTGTGATTTTAACTTGTATAACAGGTAGAGCAGTGAGTGTTTATGCTAGTGAGTCTGCCTTTGCATTACCATCAATGCCAGTGTAACTTGGTGTTACGAACCCAAGACCACCGTCGGAGCACGGAGCAGTGACGACAACACCATCTGTGAGTCCACTCCCAAAAACCCCCACAACATGGATAACGCCGTCTAGTGATGACGGGATATGCCGGCAATGGGCGCTGGATTCCTGTCCTAGTCGGCTCATGAAGTAGCCGCTGCTGACCTCTGGTGAGGTGGAGCTTAGACAGTGAACGCCATCTATGGAGCGAAAAGGTGGACGTTTGTGTCTAAGCTAGTAAGTGATGTTTCCTAGTGGTTCCCATGTAATGTCCCAGTACTGATGACGTGTCTGTTTTCAGAATCAACCTAGGACGTTTGTGATGTACTATGAATCATTCTACCCAAGGCAGCCAAGGTCTCTTCACCAGTCTGCTTTGTAGAAGCAGTGAGCCGCCACCGGACGAGCACTGCTGAGTGTTCAATTGTCTGTCTGAGGAGGGCAGTGACGGGATTCGCCGTACCCCGGGCTGGCTGGTGGAAGAGACAACCAACTGCGGTGCCGACCGAGGAGAGTAACCAGCGAGTTACACGAGGCTCCTGCCTAGAGCTTGCAACCCTAGTATTCGTCGTGAAGTGGCCTAACAGCGAGGCTGATTGGTACCTGTCAGCTACAGGCTGGACTGTGGCTGTGGGCCTTCACGACGGGGCACCCAGTGGGATTGTGATTTGGCTGGCCTGTGGCCAGGGTAGATTGATCGTGGTTTCCTGGTACCTGCAGAGGGTTGTGCCACGGAATAGGAAACCAGGCAAGACTACGCAGAGTGAGCGTCGCCAAGTGTTCAGCGTCTTCAGAGGGAGACGAAGATATATATTGTGTGGTAATATTTCCCGTTTGTGACTTTTAATTTATAAATGGTGGTGGGAAAAGATTATATATATATATATATATATATATATATATATATATATATATATATATATATATATATATCTGAAAACACACCCCAGAAGTGACTCGAACCCATACTCCCAGGAGCAACGCAACAGGGATGCCTTAAACAGGGATACATACTGTACAGGGATGTATCTAGTCCTGGGGACCATTCAGGCTTGTTTGCATTTGTGTTCCTCACGTGTTGCCCCCAAAAATGAGGTGATTTGATAAAATGCTATGCCCAAGATAACCATCCAGGTGCCGGCGGGGAAGTGGTTCATATAGCCTCGGCTATCACTTCCTTTTGTCCGGTCGTGATGGTCAAGTGGTTAAAGGCATCCCTGTACATACCAGTTGCGTTGCTCCTGGGAGTATGGGATCGAGTCACTTCTGGGGTGTGAGTTTTCAGTTGTATCTAGTCCTGGGGACCATTCAGGCTTGTTTGCATATATATATATATATATATATATATATATATATATATATATATATATATGAGAGAGAAAGTGATAAACTTGTGTATTTTATGTACCTCCCCTGTTTATTTTACTTGCATTACGGATCTCACCCCTTGAAAGCCTCTACTAACTTGGGGCCGGATACCCAAACTCTAATACCATCAGAAAAGAACCCGGTTGCGTCCCATTAGGGCTGTAACACTTGGTATCCAATTTAGGGTAACTGACAGCCCTTGATTGTGTGCTTCTTTTCCTATATGTAGGTTTTTGTGATAAGTTGTATATTATCTCTGTGCTGGCTGGATAACAATGCCTGGAGCGAAGATTTAGAGTCGGTATGAATGATGACATCATGTAAATTATTCTCAATTAAATAGTTTATGGCCTCCTTTAGGGCATACAATTCTGTTTGCAATGTTGAGCACCCACTATTCATGCTCCAGTAAGCTTCATGGATGGTAGTGTAAATTGCTGCCCCAGCAGAACCTCTTTCTTGATCAAATGATCCGTCTGTGAAGATGTGAGTCGTTGTAGGTCTCGAGATGGTTTCCATTTGTTGTTCTATGACAGCTTTGAACCTCTGCGAGTCACATGCTGATCTTTTAACTGGTAATCCTTCAATGATTAACTTTAGACTCGATTCTTCCCCAGCAGTAGTCAGCCGAAAGTGTTGATATAGTCAATGTCTCCATTTTTTAATGGTCCGTTTCAAGTCAACTTTCTCTAGAATCTTGACTAGATTATCCGTCCATGCACTTGTTCTATATTGAAGGTTTTTGTAAAGCGATCTGTGTATGATGTCTTCGATTGACAGTCTGGCGGTGGTTCCAACAAGTCTTGCTGTTATGGTAGCTATTCTTTGTTTGATCCTATTTTCTAAGGCTGGTAAGTTGGTTTCCATTCTAAGGTTCTCTCGACGCGTCCATATAGGTGCTCCCAGCATTATTCTAAGGGCATTATTTTGAGATACTTTCAGTTTCTCCCATTGGATATCACTGAGGGATGTAAGAGCAGGAGCAGCATAGTCAGTGAGTGACTTAACTGCTTTAACGTAGTACATTTTGAGTACTGGTAGAGATGCACCATCTCTAAGACTTGTCAGGGAGTGCAAAGCTGAGTTTCTGGCTTTACAACGTTGGCGAAGATATTAAATTTCTTGAGTGAATTTCAACTGTCTGTCTATACAACTCAAACCGAACTTGCAGGCATATACCTTGCCACTGAATTTTTAAAAGACAAAGGCAGTGGACTTATACACAATGACTCGCAGAGTGCACTCCTGGCATTGAACGCACATAGTAGTGACACCCAGAAAATAGTCAGTGATATTCGAATGAATGTTTTAGCTGCTAAAGAAAACAGATTTGACATTAAATTCCTATGGATACCATCACATGTTGGCATCTCAAGGCATGACACTCTTGATATGCTCGCAAAGACAGCCTAACCAGTGGCAGAAATTGATATGGGTGTTTCATTAGCAATGACAAAGAGAATACTTAAACAAATATCTAATGAAGATCTCACCGACCTAACAAATTCACAAAGACCTGAAAGTTGTAGCATTAAATATTATGATAGATACGTGAGGAGACATTCACATATGGGACTAATAAAACAAGAATCCGGCAATGTGATGTTATAGTGGCGAGAATACGCCTGGGATATAGACGTATCTGGCAGCTTTCTCAAAACCCAAATGTCGAGTACACAATGTGTCAACTTTGTGGAAGAGAAAACTTGTCCTCTCTTGAACATTATATTGTAGAATGTCCCATATTGACTGACTTTCGCCCTCCTGGGCTAAGGTATGTTGAACTGTGCAATTACTATATGAGTACTGGAACACTTGATGATATATTGAACTTGTACCCAAGATTAACCATGTAATGTATCAATTATACAATGTATGCATGTAATGTAACTATATAACCTGAGCTTGTAAGAGCACCTTAATCACCTTCAGTGATTAAGTGCTTAATTGCACACTAGTTTCTCTATCAGCTATCTCACCCAGTCAGAGTAAAAGAGACAAATGTATGTGAATGCATGTGTGTGTGTATATATGTATGTATATATATGCATATGTACGTATATGTGTGTGTGTATATATATGTATGTGTATAAAGAATATATGGAAGCTGATCAGAATTACATTTTACCTTTATAAATGCACATTAATGACACTATGTAAAAGACACATCGAACACTTTATGTTGGGCATACGTAAATCTGTGTATCTATGTATTTACGTATATAGGTTAGCTTAGCATTTTAAAAGCACCGAATCACCTTCTGTGGTTGATTGTTCAATAAACCCTTGAACTATATGTTTAACACATCTCTAACCCTGTCCATGGAGGACAGAAGAAAATGTATATATATATATGCTGGTCAGCATTGTAAATGTGTGGCCACGTCTGTGGTAGAAAATTATATATATAAAAAAATGTCTCCTAGGTATTGAAAAGAGGTAACTCACTCAATTTCAAGTCCTTGAATTGCGAGTCTGATGTCTTGAGTTCTCTAATGTCTGTTCGGTTTGTTGTTGTTTAAGATTCGCCACTTGGAACCACAAGTTGCAAGTAGCAAGGCCTATGGTGAGCTTGTAGTGGACTTACCTGGCACAGGAACGGGTCTGTAACTATGGACTGGACTGTTCGTTGTTGTTGTTGTTTAAGATTCGCTACTCGGAACAATAAGTTCCAGTAGCACGGGCTATGGTGAGCCCGTAAGTGGAGGCTCTTTGGAGCCATTATCTGTACCAGTAGCTGATACTAGAGATCTGGCGATGGATGGGGGTCTTCATGCTGGTTTTCAGCCTGGAGGGCTGGCTATACCAGTTATGGAGCTGGTGGGATTAGTGTCGAACTCTAGGTTTTCCGTTTTTTCTTTGCCTGCGACTTTGGCTGAGTAGTGCTGTCGTTGGAGTTTGGTGACGTGGCCCCCATGGGGAAGTCTTGAACCGTGTAGGTGTCGTATTTGTGATGCGGCGCTGGAGCTCCTACTATGATTTTCTCGTCTGAGGAGTCCGTAACCTCCGTAGTGGGTGTTTTTGTCTTTCGCCTCGCAGCCTTAGGTAGGCTTAGGTGTCGTTGATTGGTGGTTGTAGCTATTTCAGGAGCGCTGGTGGTGCTGTTATCGTTTGTAGACAGCACGTATGCTAGCGCGGCTGCTGAGATAGTGATGGTAGGAGTGTTGGGAGCTGGAGGAGGGATTACTTCCATTTGTGTCGCCCGGGTCATGGCCGGTTCTGGAGTCGGTGTTGAAGTTGACCACATGGTCGTCCTGGTGGTAGTCTCCGGAGTGGTAGAGGAGGTAGTGAGATTTACGCTAGTGGCTATGATGGGGGCCAGGCCATTGTCTATGCTATGCATGTATAATGCGTTTAGTTCACTGACAAAGCGCTGGTTGTCTGGTCCTGCAAGCCTTTCCGCTAGTTTAAGAAGACCAGGGACAATGCCTGCACGTGATGCAGGGGGCTCTGAAGGAGCCTGTGGGACCTTGGGTCCCCAATGAGAAGGCTGTGTCGCCTGCTGGGAGGAGCCACATGTTGGTAAGACCGGAAAGTCTTCTGGTCGATTAGTGAGAGCTAAGGTGGTGGGTTGAACGCTTGGGGCTCTGGTCGAGGAGGTAGAAGGGTTGTTTCTCTTGGCTTCAACCTGGGCCTTGATGCTTTCCTGTCTGCGAGGGCAGCGGTAGGAAATTGCGGGGTGATTGCCATCACAGAGTGTGGGGGTTTTCTTTTTTTTGCTGTCACGACTGCAATGCGTACGTCGCCAATGTACATGTGGCAGACGCTTCACGAAGCTGTCGGAATTAGCAAAATAGAAAATACGAGAGCAACCGTACAGGGCCTGGGAGCAAGGTCGAGTTAGTCCTTGTGGGTCTCTTCTCAGACTAGCCTCACCTGGTCCTGCTCCACGTTGGTCGTTGGAATCTCCTCAATGATGTAACACTTTAAGGGACTCCTAGGGTCCTCATCAAATCTATAGTTTAGTGACTTACAGGCAACTCGGTGTTGAAGACACTTAGAGCTGAAGGCTTGAGTAATATTGGCAGTATTCAGAAGTGGTTCAACGGAAACACCGCATAAAGCTTAACAGTAGTTTATTTACTAACTTAACCACTAATACACAGGGTGCTTGATTTACTTTCGATTGGCGTCAGCAAAGCTATGGTTGTATTAGCGAGACTCTTGACGTCTGGCTAATCGACTCGTATCCACTCGTGGAGAAACACCTAACTTAACACAGTTGACAGCCAATCACTAACACGGCAACCTAACTGCCGGTATGCAAAGGGATCACAAGAGTTCCAACAAGATACTCGGTAATGATGATATGCAATAAACACAATAATAATCACAATAACTAAATGTGTGGTGTATGTGAAGCTCACATCCACAGACGAGTGAAATGCTGTGATACCACACAGATAAACACGCATTCACCGTCGATTCACCTATAACCTGCGACAGTTATAAGAAGGTGAGAACTGTGGTTGATCCCTCAGATCAACACAGACACAATAAAACAATGACAAGATCTTGTACTTACAGATAAGGTACCTTTCCTTACTCACTCACTCAGTCAGGCACATTTATACAAGCACTCGTAGGTGGCCTGACAGCTGGTTTCGCTCGTAGACACGGTGGGTACTCGCAGTATCTTGAGATGATTTCGTGAGTAGGGCGTGTTGTATGCTTAACAGACAGACACACGCACACACACTGGCACTGGCGGTGGTGACGTCACGTAGGAGTGAGGGCGGCGGCGGCTGGCGACAGCTAGCTGCGGGCGCTCGAGGTACTGAGGTACACGCTCAGGATGAGTGGCGGCTGGCGCTCGAGGCGGCGGTACCATGCACTACACTGTACACTGTGGTACAGGTACACTGTGGTAATGTCACACACAGATTACTTAGGCGGCGGCACTGCCTTAGTTCACTCTAGGTCACTCACGACGATCTTTGTCACCAGGGGTTACCTGATACCAGTCTGTTTCGCTCTGGAGATTTGTCACTTTAGGCTTCTAAACAATATATTCCCACTCGTGATTCTGGCGAGTGTGTGGTATATCGCAAAGACGCTGAGTTAACTTGACGGTGAGGGATAGACGGTGATCAGTCTATTGGCCGGTAGAACAGAACACGTCCTCTGGGTATGGTCTCTCTCACGTGAATGAGTTTGCAAGGGTGCCGGGCATCTCGTGGCACACAACACAAAAGGAGTTACAATTTGACCAATAGCATTGCAGCAAATGAGCGGGAACCAATCATATTAGCTAGTTCGATGAGCAGTAGCAGGAGTGACGTCATGAACACGTCATAGCTGTTATTCAACATCGCGCCGGTTGACCCCAGAGGTCAGACGCTGCTGGCGCCTTCCCCTCTGTCTCAGCGGGCACCAGCCATGTACTCACTGACCCTTTGGTAGCAAGTATACTTAGCTCCCTGTATCTACTTCCTGCCTAGACATACGGCGGCCTACGTATTTTAACAGTGTTCCTGGTTAAGTGGGCATTCTGGAGATACCCAACATGCTAGGTCACTATCCAGGATTAAGAGAGATAGGCTTTGTGCACGAAGATCTGTGCACTGCAATGCCATTCAAGTCAGCTGTGGGAGCATCTTGGGAGACATACTCCCACACAGAGCAAGCAGCGATGGACTGTTGCCTTGCATATGGAGTAGTGATGGTCCAGTGCGCACAGGCTGCACCTCTGGACAGGGTGCTGACATTTGTTGGTCGGGTGGGAGAGCTCGTAGCACTGCTGGATCTCATGGTATCGTTCCTTTTTTATTTGGTGGGGTGGTATTTTTAGGCCGAAGCAGTAGAATCCATGTGTGGCAGCCTGGGTGGCCGCAGCTATGGTGGTGAACGTAATCTTCATTGATGTTTTGTCGGTGTTGCAGTACTCCAGGTTGAATACCGACAGGTTTGGATTTTCGTCCTCGATATTGACCATGATATGATGTTGAGGTCGCTCAGTGATCCATTGGCTGGCCCTGCTGATAAAAACAGTTCTTCCAGCCAGGAACTGACGTGGAAAGTGAGGATGTAGGTGGTGCTCTTTGCGAAGAATGGCATCGTTAGTGAGGAGTTTTTCTAGCTCCTCTTCACATGAAAAGAAGAGCACGATATCTTCACCTTTCTGACTGATGTCAGCGGGTTCGAGGCCAGTAACGTCCTTCAGGACCTTTAAAGTATTGCTTCTCCTGATAGCATGTCCATCAAGTAGAGTCGCTCTGACCTTAAGACGTTTGGGACACATTGTGACCACACTGATCCTTGTGATGTGTTGGCGGGAGATGTCTCCCCCGTCCAGTGTGTGGACTGTTCGGTTGGCGTATTGAATTTATACCATTGCGAGGTCAGGTACATACATATTGGTGAGGTGTAAAAGGTAAGAAGCATAGGTCAATAACGTATACATAAAATTAGGTGAGGAGTAAGAAGTAAAGGTTAGAAGCACATACAAAGATTAGTTAGGTGTAGTGGGAGAAGCCTTTTGGGCATTGTCATCAACGTTGGCATCTTCACATTCCGGTCTTGTTCTCACTCTCATGGCGGGTTGAGTGAATAGTTCCATTATTTGAGTATTTATGGTGGGTTGTTCAACGTTTTATGTGAATGGTTTCTAGAATTTATATTCTTACATATAGGGTTTTGTGTAATATATAAGTATATTTATTCAGCATTTCTCTTGTTAGTGTGATGTCATGGGTTTGTCTCATGTGATTTTTAGGGGCACCTGATTGAAGTTGACGGGTCAAACGCCTTGTCAGCTTGGTCGACGCATACCTATGTACTTAGATTGTAGGCTTCATCCTTCGTGGGGGCAGGTGTACATATATACCACGTTCGACTTCTGTAAAAGGTTCTCGGACGGATTTGGGCTGTTTGTAATGGGGTCAATGATATTCTTTGTTTTATAGTATATGATTGTGTCTAAGTTTTGGTTAGGAGTTTTACTCCTTTGTCGATTATTTATTATTTCTTTATGTTTACTGTGCGTGGTGGATTTGTAATTTAATTTTATTAGAGGTGAAACCTATTAGAGGTGAGGTTTCTGTTCTTTGTTTATGATTATACCACCTGTTCAAGTTTCTTCTTATATATTAGTATTTATCTTATGGTTGCTATATCCATTGTTCACCAACACCTGTGTTATCCTTTCAAACTTCTTACTCACGTTACTCATTTCAGAGTAAGGGCTCGACGGATATAAGCGTTTAGAACACTGGCTTTGAATCTTTTGGGTCACAAGCGTTTAGAACACTGGCTTTGAATCTTTTGGGTCACTCACTCCTACTGTTTAACATAATTCAGTCAGGTGCTGTCACAGTTTCATTCAGTCAGGTGCTGTCACAGTGAGAGGTTGTGTTAGCTGGAGCTCCGATTATAGTAGTGTTATTGCAGTAATAATGGAAGGATTAGTAAAGGAACTAGTGAATCTAGTTGGAGCTCTGAGGACAGAGCTGGATTCACTACGGGAGGAGGTTAGACAGCTGAAGCAACGTCAGGAAGAAACAAAGGAGGAGACCTCGTCTTGGCAAGTGGTAAAAGACAGGGGTCTTAAGAAGACCTTGGCAAAACCGACACCTAGCCTAAGGACTTCTAACGCATTTGATGTGTTAGAGGACGAGTGCTGTGGTGAACCTGTTGCTCAACGAGGAGCCAAAGGCAAAGTAACGAAGAACATTGAAACGCTGGTCCCTCAAACTGCTCGTAAGGAAAAGGGAGAATCAAAGCGAATTTTGGTTGTGGGAGATTCTCAGGTGAGATATTTAGACAGAACGTTTTGTGCCAGAGATAGGGGGAACAGATTAAGGGTGTGCTATCCGGGAGCTGGAATTGGTGATATTGTTGGAAACATGAATGATATTATGAAGGGAAATGGGAACAAACCCATTATTTGTTTAAGTGCAGGGGGTAATGATGTTGGGCGAGTTAGGAGTGAGGAACTAATACAAAGATTCAAGACAGCAATAGAATTAGTTAGGAGCAAGGGAGGAATCCCGATCATATGTGGCATTCTTCCAAGAAAGGGAGTGGGAAATGAATGGATGTCGAGGGCACTTGGTGTCAATTGCCGGCTGGAAAGATATTGCAAATCAAATGCAATATCTTTCATAGACAACTGGGAACACTTCTATGGAAGGAATGAAATGTATGCTCGTGATGGGGTGCATCTATCGAGAGCTGGGGTTGTTGCTGTTGCAAACTCGTTGGAAGAAGTGGTTAGAGGTGTTTGTTTGGGTTTAAACTGTTAGTAGATAGAGGTATGGGAATTGATTTGGAGGAAGGAGGTAATAAAAGTATGTGTTTGCGGGAGAAAGGAATTGGCAAAATGATCAGGGAAAGAGAAGGGCCTCAAAATAACAATTCACTTAGGGTATATTACACAAACAGTAGAAGTCTAAGAAATAAAATTAACGAATTAAATGCTCTTGTCTGCACAGAAAAAATAGATATTATTGCACTTACCGAAACGTGGATGAATGTAGATAATAGGGAACTATTAGCTGAATATCAAATAAATGGATTCAAACTATTTCACACAGATAGATATATTAGACGAGGAGGTGGAGTAGCCATATACGTTAGGGACAATTTGAAATGTAGTCTCAAAGAGGGAATCAAAACTGAGCCACACACAGAAACCATTTGGATAGAATTATACGAAAAAGCAAATAATATTACAATAGGAGTTATATATAGGCCACCAAATTTAGACAGAATGGAAGCAAAACATCTATGGGATGAAATATCTAGGGCAACTAGTTCTAACAGTATTTATGTCATGGGTGACTTTAATTTTAGTGGAATAAACTGGTTGAACAAAACAGGGAATAGTGAAGCAGAAGATTTTCTAGAATTAATTGACGATTGCTTTCTTACGCAACACATTAAGGAACCAACACGGGAAAACAATATTTTAGATTTATTGTTAACTAACAGGGAAACACAAATTAATGACATCGTAATAGGGAGTGAGCTAGGGAACAGTGATCACAAAGAAATCAGATTTAGCATAGAATGGAATAGACCTGTAGGAGAAAATTCTGTTAAAGTGCCAGATTTTCGAAAAGCTGATTTTAATAGCCTAAGAAACTTTTTGGGTCAAATTGATTGGAAAGTCTTGGGTATAGGGTGTGGGCCGGTCTTGGAGCGTGACATGAACCCAGCGATAGATGATGTAAATGGGGATTTCGATGTGGATTCAATATATAACTTATTTAAGAATATTCTAAACAAAGCACAGGAACGTAGTATACCACACAAATTGAATAGATCGATTACTAATGACCCAAAGTGGATAACAAAGAATTTGAAGAACCTTATAGGTAAAAAGAGAGCTTGGTACAAGAGGATTAAAAATGGGAAGGTCACTTTAGAACAGGAATTCGTACAACTAGTTAAAAATGTTAAAAAAGAGATAAGGAAAGCAAAAAGAAACTATGAAGTTCGCATAGCAGGGCAAGCAAAGACAAATCCTAAAGGGTTTTTTCAGTTATATCGAACTAAGACTAGGGAAAGGATAGGTCCATTAAAAACTGAGACAGGTCAAATAACAGATAGTGATGAAGAGATGAGTAGTATTTTTAACAAATATTTTGTATCTGTATTTACTAAAGAGGAACTTAACAATATGCCTTCAGCCGAACAAGTCTATGTGGGTGGGGACGAGGACAGGTTGACGAGTTTAGCAGTTACCAGGGAGGATGTTCTTAAACAAATAGTAAAACTCAAACCAAACAAATCCCCAGGGCCGGATGAAGTGTTTGCCAGGGTGCTGAAAGAATGCAAAGAGGAGCTTTGTGACCCACTGTCAATCATATTAATAAATCAATAGAGTCAGGCAGAGTGCCAGAGTTTTGGAAAGTTGCTAATGTGATACCAGTTTTTAAGAAAGGAGATAGATCACTTGCGTCTAACTATCGACCAATTAGCCTAACGTCTATTGTGGGAAAGTTACTCGAATCTATAATAGCAAATAAAATTCGTCTTCATCTTGAAAAACATAAATTAATAATTGAGTCGCAACATGGTTTTATAAATGGCCGTTCATGTTTAACAATTTGTTATCTTTTATTCTAGCATAGTTGAGGCAGTTGATAGTGGTAAGGATTGTGATGTTGTGTACCTTGACTTTAGCAAAGCTTTCGATACAGTGCCACATGAAAGACTGATTAAAAAGATAGAGGCTCATGGTATTGGGGGTGCTATATTAAGCTGGATTAGGGCATGGCTATACCAAAGGAAACAGAGAGTTAGTATAAATGGAGTCAAGTCAGAGTGGGAAAATGTTGTAAGTGGAGTGCCTCAAGGCTCTGTCTTGGGACCTCTGTTGTTTATAATATATATAAATGATTTAGATTCAGGTTTGAGTAGCAACATTTGCAAATTTGCCGATGATACGAAAATCGGTAGGGAAATTAATTCGGAGGAGGACTCACTATCACTTCAAGTTGATCTAGATAGGGTTTGAAATGGTCAAAGGACTGGCAGATGCAGTTTAATGCTGACAAATGTAAAGTTCTGAGGCTAGGTAATGATGATAGAGTTACAAGATACGAGCTAGATGGTGTTGAGATTGCGAAGTCGGATTGCGAAAGGGATCTGGGAGTTATAATTAGTAAGAATTTAAAACAAAAGGATCAATGCATAAATGTTCGTAATAAGGCAAATCGGACACTCGGATTTATTAATCGCAGCGTAAGTAACAAGACACCTGGTGTGGTTCTCAAGCTATATCTTGCTCTGGTTAGGCCCCATTTAGATTATGCAGTTCAGTTTTGGTCGCCATATTATAGAATGGATATAATTCACTTGAACGTGTCCAGCGTAGGATGACTAAGTTAATTCCCCAAAATAGAAATCTTTCATATGAAGAAAGATTAACAAAGCTTAATTTGCATTCATGGAAAGGCGAAGAGTTAGGGGTGACATGATAGAGGTTACAAGTGGATGAATGGACATAACAAAGGGGATATTAATAGGGTATTGAAAGTATCAACACAGGACAGAACGCGAAACAATGGGTATA
>WNGS01085578.1:0-10894 GCA_020271785.1 Procambarus virginalis
ATTCTTGTAATGTTATTTGTGTATTTGACTCACTGAACTTGAGCGCCCTTGAGGGACTTGAAGTAGAGGGGGGTAGAAATAGCCTAAGCTACTCTATCCCTTTGAGATGTATTTCTTGCTTATCTCAATAAACATACTTGAACTTGAACTTGAAATGCTGGATACTTCGCTAAGATTTCGGGCAGCACATCATTATGAATGAGTGGTGTGTATCATTATATCATCAGCATAGCTAATGATGGGGACGTTGGGTTTGCTCGGTTTAGAGTTTAACAGCGTGTTTATTAAGATATTAAATAAGGTAGGACTGAGGACACCACCCTGCGGGGTACCTAGTTCAAAGTCTCTTGTTACACTCCTATGTCCCTGGAAAAATACAGATGACTTCCTGTTGGATAAGTACATAAGAACATAAGAACATAAGAACAAAGGCAACTGCAGAAGGCCTATTGGCCCATACGAGGCAGCTCCTATTTATAACCACCCAATCCCACTCATATACATGTCCAACCCATGCTTGAAACAATCGAGGGACCCCACCTCCACAATGTTAAGCGGCAATTCGTTCCACAAATCAACAACCCTGTTACTGAACCAGTATTTACCCAAGTCTTTCCTAAATCTAAACTTATCCAATTTATACCCATTGTTTCGCGTTCTGTCCTGTGTTGATACTTTCAATACCCTATTAATATCCCCTTTGTTATGTCCATTCATCCACTTGTAAACCTCTATCATGTTTATTTATTTATTTATTTATTTATTTATGCATATACAAGAAGGTACATTGGGAATGTGTGGATACATAAAATGGTAATTACAGTCTTGTAAAGCCACTAGTACGCGCAGCGTTTCGGGCAGGTCCTTAATCTAAGAAAATTTTAAGTAGGTAAATACTTGCAAGATTTATAAAAAAAATGATAACAGATACATGGCAAGAAAAAAAAATAGAGAAAATTGTAGGTACAGTGGATTAAAGCACATAGGCAGCTAAGATTGATTGCAATGACAGCTTGAATGGTAGTTGACAAAAATTGGTAGGCACAAAACAGCATATGGCTAGCACATAAAAGAAGACAGCAATGAACACAATGATAAGGTTGGTAGGGTTAAATACATAAAAATTAGGAGATTGGGTAACACTAGGTACAGAGCAAATTTAAAGCTCAGTGTAGGAAACTAAGAAGATGAAATCAGGTACTTTTTGGTTTTGTTTTTAAATAAGGCAAAACTTTTACAGTTTTTCAATTCACTAGGGAGTGAGTTCCATAGACTAGGTCCCTTAATTTGCATAGAGTGTTTACACAGATTAAGTTTGACCCTGGGGATATCAAAGAGATATTTATTTCTGGTGTGGTGAAAATGGGTCCTATTACATCCATCCAGGGAGAGTTTCAGAGCATGGTTTGCATTTAAAAACAGGGTTTTGTAAATGTAGTTGACACAAGAGAATGTGTGGAGGGAGTTAATATTTAGCAAGTTTAGAGATTTAAACAAGGGAGCTGAATGTTGTCTAAAAGCTGAGTTAGTTATTATTCTGATAGCAGATTTTTGCTGCGTGATGATGGGCTTAAGGTGGTTTGCAGTGGTAGACCCCCATGCACAGATACCATAATTAAGATAGGGGTAGATTAGTGCATAATATAGTGAGAGGAGAGCGGAGTTAGGAACATAATATCTGATTTTGGAGAGTATACCAACTGTTTTAGAGACTTTCTTAGTTATGTGTTGTATGTGGGTGCTGAAGTTGAGTCTCTTGTCTAGGAATAGGCCAAGAAACTTGCCATCATTTTTATTACTGATGTTAATATTGTCTATCTGTAGCTGAATTGCATTTGATGATTTGCTTCCAAATAAGATGTAGTAAGTCTTTTCAATGTTTAATGTTAGTTTGTTAGTTGACATCCAGAAGTGGACTTTTTTTAATTCATTATTCACAACATTATTTAGTGTATGTGGGTTGAGGTCTGAATAGATAAGGGTAGTATCATCAGCAAACAATATAGGTTTGAGAATATTAGAGACATTAGGCAGATCATTTATATATATAGAAATAGAAGAGGTCCTAAGATACTGCCCTGAGGCACTCCAACGGTAATTGGTAGAGTGGAAGAAGTTGTATCATTGATGGTTACATATTGGTGTCTGTCACTAAGATAGGATCGGATGTAGTCAAGGGCAAGGCCACGGATTCCATAATGCTGAAGTTTAAGTAAGAGGTAGTTGTGATTAACAGTATCAAAGGCTTTTCTTAGGTCAATGAAGAGTCCAATTGGAAACTCATTTTTGTCAAGGGCTGAGTAGATTACGTCAAGGAGACTAATGATTGCATCGTTGGTGCTCTTTTGGGACCGGAAGCCAAACTGGCAGGGGCTGAGTATGTCGAATTTTACGAGGTAGGAATAGAGCTGTTTGTAAATAATTTTTTCAAATATTTTTGATAGAATGGGTAGATTTGATATTGGTCTATAATTATTTATGTCCGCCGGATTGCCTCCTTTATGGACTGGCGTTACTCTTGCTTTTTTGAGGATATCAGGGAAGGTGTGACACTCTATAGATTTGTTGAACAGTAGGGCTATGGGTGAGGCAAGGGCATGGGAGGCTCTCTTGTATACAATGGACGGAATTTCACTGGTGTTCCCTGCCTTGGTTTTTAGAGAGTGTATGATGGACACAACATCTGCCGGGCTGATTGGTGAAAGGAGAAGAGAGTTTGGATAGCTGCCTGAGAGATATGTGTTAATATGTGTCTGAGTCTGTGGGATTTTACTGGCAAGATTAGCACCAACCGATGAAAAGAAACTATTAAATTCATTTGCCATTTCTAAATCAGTTGACAGTATATCCCCATCCTTGTAGAGCTTTATTTGGTTATGTGAGTGTTGCTTAGTTCCTAGGATACTAGAGATTGTTTTCCAAGTGCTTTTCATGTTACCTTTTGCTTCATTGAATCTATTCACATAATATGCTAGTTTTGCCTTTCTTATGATACTGGTAAGCATTGATGAGTACCTTTTAGCTACTTCCTTTGAAACTAGGCCAATCCTAAGTTTCTTTTCATATTCGTGTTTCTTGTTGATTGAGTTGAGAATGCCACTTGTGAGCCATGGATTGTTTAATCTTTTGTCAGTTACTTGCTTGGTAAGAAGGGGACAATGAAGGTTGTAGAGACTGAGAGTTTTGGAGAGGAAGAGGGTAGCTAATGAATTTATATCCTGGGTATTATTGAATTCAGAATCCCAGTTAATATTGTGAAGTGCATCTGTAAGATTGCCTAAAGCTGATTCACTGTGTAGCCTAAATGAAAGTTTCTTGCTTTTTGGTGGTGTTATGTCCATGTTTGCTATGAGAAAGGTAGGATAGTGGTCAGTTGTTCTGTCGTAGATTATACCAGGTACAAGGGGAACTGTTATGTTTGTCCATATGTGGTCCAAGGTAGTGGCTGATGTTTGAGTGACTCGGGTAGGTTTGGTGATTGTGGGGATTAGCATACAGGAGTTCATGCTGTTAAGGAAATAGTCAACTTGAGAGCAATTTTGTTTACCCAGGTCAATATTAAAGTCTCCTCCCAGAATGATGTGGTTTTTGTTGAGATTGTTGTTTATAATAAGATTCCTTAGGTTGTCTGAGAAAGAAGCTATGTTAGTGTTGGGAAATCTATAGATGGCTCCAATAGTCAAAGAGGATTTAAGGGATTTAATTGTGAACTGAGCAAAAGTATATTCACAGTAGTCATCTCTGTCACTAATAACACTGTTGCAGATAAATGTATCTCGGTAATATATAGCTGTGCCACCACCTTTTTTATTAGGCCTACAGTTATGAATGGCTTTATAACCAGCTAAGTTGTAGAGTTGGGTATAGTCTTTATTTAGCCAAGTTTCTGTTAAAATAATGAACGATAAGTTAGTACCAAGTGCTGTGAGTAATGCATTTAAATCATCAAAATGTTTACCAAGAGATCTAACATTTTGGTTGTAAACTGATAAACAGGTGGTATTTTGGAGTTTGTTTTTAGCCTGGTGTGCTGTGAAATACTTGCAATAATGATGATCAATGTGCTGGTTGGTGTAGATATGAGATAGAAGATTTTGATCAGGATCAATATCAGTGTGCATAAAGAAGCAGATAAAGGGATCACGATACAAGATACACGATAAAGCAAAACACAAGAATAAAAGCAAATACAATAAAATAGTAACAACTTAGAGGTAAAATAAAGATACAATAGATAGCCAGGAAGGACACAGAAGTTACATAAAATAAAATACAAAAAATCAGTATAGATTGACAATATAAAATAAAAAACAAAAAATCAGTATAGATTGACAATATAAATGTAAAATAAAAATAATAAGAATAATAAATCATAAAGTAAAATGATCTTGAAGATAATTGGCTTAGTAATGGTTAATTAAAATCCTATAATTAGTATGAACCTAAGAAAACAAAATGAACTCAATAGATAATTCCGAAAAAAAAGATGACATGTAAAACTTATTAAATCTTGAAATTTACTCTAATATAAATCTAAGTGTAAAAATAAACAGGGTGAAAGTATATTCGTGTGGAATATTTTACTATGATACTGAGGTAGATGATTATATAAACAATTATACTATTAATTAATTCCAATAAATGATTACAAGAAACAAATACCAAGTTACTTTAAATATAAAATATGTCACCCCTAACTCTTCGCCTTTCCAGTGAATGCAAATTAAGCTTTGTTAATCTTTCTTCATATGAAAGATTTCTAATTTGGGGAATTAACTTAGTCATCCTACGCTGGACACGTTCAAGTGAATTTATATCCATTCTATAATATGGCGACCAAAACTGAACTGCATAATCAAAATGGGGCCTAACCAGAGCAAGATATAGCTTGAGAACCACACCAGGTGTCTTGTTACTTACGCTGCGATTAATAAATCCGAGTGTCCTATTTGCCTTATTACGAACATTTATGCATTGATCCTTTTGTTTTAAATTCTTACTAATTATAACTCCCAGATCCCTTTCGCAATCCGACTTCGCAATCTCAACACCATCTAGCTCGTATCTTGTAACTCTATCATCATTACCTAGCCTCAGAACTTTACATTTATCTGCATTAAACTGCGTCTGCCAGTCTGTCTTGGAAGAATGCCACATATGATCGGGATTCCTCCCTTGCTCCTAACTAATTCTATTGCTGTCTTGAATTTCAGTATTAGTTCCTCACTTCTAAAGTAACCCCTGATCCAACAACATAAGAACATAAGAACATAAGAACAAAGGCAGCTGCAGAAGGCCTATTGGCCCATACGAGGCAGCTCCTATTTATAACCACCCAATCCCACTCATATACATGTCCAACCCATGCTTGAAACAATCGAGGGACCCCACCTCCACAATGTTACGCGGCAATTGGTTCCACAAATCAACAACCCTGTTACTGAACCAGTATTTACCCAAGTCTTTCCTAAATCTAAACTTATCCAATTTATACCCATTGTTTCGCGTTCTGTCCTGTGTTGATACTTTCAATACCCTATTAATATCCCCTTTGTTATGTCCATTCATCCACTTGTAAACCTCTATCATGTCACCCCTAACTCTTCGCCTTTCCAGTGAATGCAAATTAAGCTTTGTTAATCTTTCTTCATATGAAAGATTTCTAATTTGGGGAATTATCTTAGTCATCCTACGCTGGACACGTTCAAGTGAATTTATATCCATTCTATAATATGGCGACCAAAACTGAACTGCATAATCTAAATGGGGCCTAACCAGAGCAAGATATAGCTTGAGAATCACACCAGGTGTCTTGTTACTTACGCTGCGATTAATAAATCCGAGTGTCCTATTTGCCTTATTACGAACATTTATGCATTGATCCTTTTGTTTTAAATTCTTACTAATTATAACTCCCAGATCCCTTTCGCAATCCGACTTCGCAATCTCAACACCATCTAGCTCGTATCTTGTAACTCTATCATCATTACCTAGCTTCAGAACTTTACATTTATCAGCATTAAACTGCATCTGCCAGTCCTTTGACCATTTCAAAACCCTATCTAGATCAACTTGAAGTGATAGTGAGTCCTCCTCCGAATTAATTTCCCTACCGATTTTCGTATCATCGGCAAATTTGCAAATGTTGCTACTCAAACCTGAATCTAAATCATTTATATATATTATAAACAACAGAGGACCCAAGACAGAGCCTTGAGGCACTCCACTTACAACATTTTCCCACTCTGACTTGACTCCATTTATACTAACTCTCTGTTTCCTTTGGTATAGCCATGCCCTAATCCAGCTTAATATAGCACCCCCAATACCATGAGCCTCTATCTTTTTAATCAGTCTTTCATGTGGCACTGTATCGAAAGCTTTGCTAAAGTCAAGGTACACAACATCACAATCCTTACCACTATCAACTGCCTCAACTATGCTAGAATAAAAAGATAACAAATTTGTTAAACATGAACGGCCATTTATAAAACCATGTTGCGACTCAATTATTAATTTATGTTTTTCAAGATGAAGACGAATTTTATTTGCTATTATAGATTCGAGTAACTTTCCCACAATAGACGTTAGGCTAATTGGTCGATAGTTAGACGCAAGTGATCTATCTCCTTTCTTAAAAGAAGTCAAAGAAGCCAACCACCAATATTCATTCTTGCAAGCTCACTCAAGATAACATGTCTATTTGCAATGACTTGGAGATACTATGAACATGTTTGCCATACAATTTTTGTTTTCTCTAATAGTCACATAGCATAGAGAAAACGGCATTGTATTGGATTTTCGTGGAAAGACTATTGTATTGTTGACACGACGAGTGTAATTAATCGACGTAGGTTTTTTTCTGTGTTGCCGGTCTAACGCATCCTTGTGTGCCATTTTATACATATGTCCTTGTAGAACATTTTATTGTGAACACATTGGCACAAAAATGAAATATGTACTTTGAAAATTAAGGTCAGGACAGTGAAAAGAATAAACTTTTCAATACTAATTTCGTCGATGTGCGGTAACGGGTAACACTTCACCCACTTCCCACACTCTTGAGGATGGGCGCGATCATGATTCTACATTTATATGCATATGTACGTGTAGGGAATTTTATTGCGATTTCAGTGATACCAAATTTAACGCTGTAGAATAAGTGTGGAGTTTACAACCCTGAAAAGAATAGAAACATTTCGTCGCTGTTTGGAGCTCACGGCTAGTGATCTATGTATAGTTGTTTATTTGCGGCCGGTCTAACGCATCCTTGTGTGACATTTTATACATATGTTCTTGTAGAACATTCTATTGCGAACACATTGGGCGCTGCCCGATAAACTCGCTCCTCGGGGCAAGATTTAAAAAAACAAAACTTTAATCTTGGTGGAACATAAAATGGCCGCCTGTGTTTATGGTGTCGTCAGATGGCGCTGTGACGTCACAGGTGAGGGAAGCACGTACTGCGCATTAAAGCCTCGATCCCTAGTTATTTCTTTATTTATTTATTTTATTTATTTATATATATACAAGAACGTACATTGGGGGTTAAGAGACAACATAGAGTTTAAGTTGGAATTACAATCTTGTAAAGCCACTAGGTATATATAGCATTTCGGGCAAGTCCTTAAAAAATCTTTGAGCAAATCCTTAAACAAACAAAGTTTTAGAGAAATAATTAGGAGTAAAATTGATAAAAAGTGTTTAACAGGTACATTACAGCTTTACTTTACAAGTACAGATGATTTTAAGCAGGATGGCAAGGTACGATGCAAGAATTTTCGACACAAAAGCAGATCAGAACAATACACAATAATAACAATACACAATACAATAATGAACAAGGAATCCTAAATACAATTAGGAAAACATCTCAGGGTTATACATTAGATTACTGAAGCACAATATGAGGATCATTACAAGGAGTAATGCAGTACAATACAAGGAGTAATGCAGTACACTCATATTCTATTATTAAGTTAATATTAAGTTCCTTCCTCATGTTAAGTATCTTTGTGGTACTAGAGGCATCCAAGGATTATCTTCAAGGCTTCGTTCTGCAAGTTTTCAAGCCCTTTAAGCTTTCTTTCAGTCATCAAGGCAAGCAGAGGTGCAGCATAATCCACTAAAGATTTGATGTACGCAAGGTACATCATTTTGACAATTGTGACATTGGCACCATAGCCTGAGTGATAACCTGCAACATCTCCAAGAGAGGGCTTATGGAGCCTCTCTTTATACTGACGACAGAGTCAGAAATACAACAGGACAATACAAGGCCAAGGTATTTGAATCTGTTAGCATAGTCAAGCTGGGAGCCATATCATACAGTTGCATCTTGTGAACAGCTCCTCCCTGCCTGGGTGGACACCCGTTTATAGTATCTTTGTTTCCTCTGCTGAGATATGACTAAACCTAAGTCCTGACATGAGACTAATACAGAGTTAAGAGTGTTCTGCATGTTAGCATAACAAGTAGTGTGTATAATTATTTCATCAGCATACCCAATAGTGTGTATCATTATATCATCATGTATGATGATATATGATACAAGGAGGTCTAAATTGATCGATCAAACGATCTAAATTGGGTACTGATATATGGTCAAATGATTGGCGGAGGCCGTTTAATTCTGACAAATGTAAGGTTTAGAGGATAGGTAATGACGATAGAGTTAGAAGCAAAAGGCAACATGAAAATCACATGGAATACCATCTCTAATATCCTAGGAACTAAACAACACTCCCACAACCAGATAACACTCTCTAAGGATGGCTTTACACCGTCAACTGACTTAGAAATGGCAAATGAATTTAATAGCTTCTTTTCATCGGTTGGTGCTAACCTTGCCAGTAAAATCCCACAGACTCAGACACATATCAACACATATATCTCTCAGGCAGCTATCCAAACTCTCTTCTCCTTTCACCAGTCAGCCCGACAGATGTTGTGTCCATCATACACTCACTAAAAACCAAAGCTCCATTGTATGCAAAGCTCAGTCCATTGTATACAAGAGCGCCTCCCATGCCATTGCGCCACCTATAGCTCTGCTGTTCAACAAATCCCTTGAGTGTCATTCCTTCTCTGATATCCTTAAAAAAGCAAGAGTAACGCCAGTTCATAAAGGAGGTAATCCGGCAAACATAAACAATTATAGACCAATATCAAACCTACCCATACTATCAAAAATATTTGAAAAAATTATCTACAAACAGCTCTACTCCTATCTCGTAAAATTCGACATTCTTAGCCCCTGTCAGTTTGGCTTCCGCTCCTAAAAGAGTACCAACGATGCAATTATTAGTCTCCTTGATATAATTTACTCTGCCCTTGACAAAAATGAGTTTCCGATTGGACTCTTCATTGACCTGAGAAAGGCCTTTGATACTGTTAATCACAATTACCTCTTACTTAAACTCCATCATTATGGAATCCGAGGCCATGCACTGGACTATATCCAATCCTATCTTAGTGATAGACACCAATGTGTAGCCATCAATAATATAACCTCTCCCACTCTACCAATAACCGTTGGAGTGCCACAGGGCAGCATCTTGGGACCTCTCCTATTTCTTATATACATCAATGATCTGCCTAATGTCTCTAACATTCTGAAACCTATTTTGTTTGCTGATGATACTACCCTCATCTACTCTAACCCCAACCCACATACATTAAATAATGTTGTTAATAATGAACTAAAAAAAGTCCACATATGGATGTCAACCAACAAGCTAACAATTAACATAGCAAAGACCTACTATACATCTTATTTGGAAGCACATCTACAAATGCAATTCAGCTTCAGATAGATAATGTAAACATTAGCAATAAAAAAGATGGAAAGTTTTTTGGCCTATTCCTAGACAAGAGACTAAACTTCAGTACCCACATACAACACATAACTAAGAAAATCGCTAAAACAGTTGGGATACTCTCCAAAATCAGATATTATGTACCTAACTCTGGTCTCATCTCTCTATATCATGCACTAATCTATCCCTATCTTAATTATGGTATCTGTGCATGGGGTTCAATTTATTTTAATTTCAAAATTTAAGGTTCAAAATTTACTAGAATGCTTCCAGTAAAGAATAACAAAGTTAATACCCCAAATTAGAAACCTGTCATTTGAAGAAAGATTGTCAAAGCTTAAATTACATTCTCTGGAAAGACAACTAAAGAATTATATATAGGGGTGACATGTGGTTTATGATTTTGTTGATTTGTTTCTATATTTTCATAAATAAAGCATGCTTACTGTCTTATTCCAAGTTTTACGACAATTTTACAAGGTTTAAAATATAAGCTCAATATATATTTGTTTTTATACAGGAATTATACGTTAATATAACATTATAATAACGTAACGATGTCGTGTAAATAACGTTATATTGACGACATATAAATGTTATATTTACGTTATAAGAACGTAAATTGGATAGGTTTACATAAAGTAAACAAAAAAAACGAAATGTTGACTGAAATTTTTTATTTTTATATATAAAGCAAGAAAACATTATAATTCCATAGCATTCACTATTATTTTTAAATTTTTACATAAATCTTAAAAAACCGTGTCTCAAGAATACATGTTTTTAGTTATATCTAGTGGTTTTAAGAACGTCAGATATACGTATTTATGTCAAATGTTAGAGTATTACCTTTGTGGCACCATTTAAAAACGTTCACAAACGTTCTGTGTTTGCTGGGTTACCCTCTATTGTCACAGTCATATTTTTTTTTTTTTTTTTCTTACACGCTGTTTGTCTACATATTGTATTTGTGCTGCTTTTCAGTCATGTTCCCCCTTTTTTTGTACCTTTATTTGTTTCTTGTAATTTAATATTATCGCTACTAATAGCATGAACAAGTATATTATGGCATTTTT
>WNGS01085586.1:0-13163 GCA_020271785.1 Procambarus virginalis
TAACATGTGATTAGTTACTACTTGTATGCAATTGCAACGGCATACTACCTACCTACCACCTTGAGAACACTGCGTCTCGTCCCATCCAGAATCAGGCCTACCTAACTGCTAAAAACTTGTCCAATCAATATGCTGTTGAATATCTATCTCCAGTGATCACTTACCATTAATTTCTACATTATTAACCAAATGATCTCATTAACAACCTCTACACATTTCAACACCTACCTTCTTGCTAACATCAATGACAACAACTAATACACTCAACTCAGTCACAAACACTTTTCTTTTTCCTTCCTCAACACCTCGCCCTATATACCTATCTGAAAAAAATTTAATTTAAATACCTAACTGCCAACCCTCCGCCCTCCCATCCCCCCCCCCTACACAACACTTCCCATGGAAGATCCCCGGACCCCCCACCCCTGTCCCCTGCCCTACCACCACCCCCACAATGGAGGCCGCCGTACCCTACCACCCATACAACCCCCTCCATCACCCCCCCCCTCCCGAACCAACACAGAAAATGGCGGCCACAACACTATATTTAACCAGCCAAACCTTCGTTCCTTCGCCTATGTACTATTTATTCTTGAAATAAAACGAGGAAAAAACAAACGGATTTTCCTTCCCTAGTTAAACATATATTTTACAGAACGAGGCCTAAAATAGCACATATTAGATATTGGATTGCTTGTTTACCATTCACAAACTCATTTGGAAACACCACACTAATTATTAATTAATACATACTTTTAAACACACACACAATGTCAGTTAGCCTAAATTCTCCAATATTCATTCATAAAACTGCCTCACGGGACTGCGACCTCATCAAACAAAGCTGTTAGGTATTTCTAACTGTCAACACAAATTAACAACTTCACATGTCAATCATTGCAACTGTTGATAAATAGACACTAACTAACCTTGCTACGACATATAAATACAAGTGCCAAATTTGTTTCAGAAGGCAACTCCAGCGTGGCCTAGTCGGACAGAACATGTTCTTAATCCGGATAGACCTGCGTTCGAGCCTGTCGGAACGGTTGCAAGTACAGGGCACAGATTTCTCTGTGTGTCCCCTCCTGTAGGAGCATCAGTTTCGATAGACTCTCTGGATAGCCGAAGATTGATTGACTGACCCCTTGGAATGTGGGGAAGGGTTGAAGTCCGGGGGCCACGGACGGATACCTGGATCCACTGACCTCGGGCAGGTCTTTCAATCCACCTGGATTTCAGGTGGGGAGAAGGGAGGCAATTTGGGTCGACACAAATAGCTTCCTGGACCCAAAACCCCAAAGACACCCGGACAATCAAGACGCACACGGCCTCAGAAGACACACGGACTCAAGACACAGGATCAAGACACATGCGGACTCAAGACACACACGGAATCAAGACACACACGGACTCAAGACACACACGGATTCAAGACACACACGGATTCAAGACAAACACGGACTCAAGACACACGCTGAATCAAGACATACACGGAATCAAGACACACGCTGAATCAAGACACACACGGAATCAAGACACACATGGACACTGACACGATCCCAAGGTGGAGATAAGGGAGGCAATTTGAGGGGACACAAATGGCATCCTGGACTCAAAACCCCAGGGAAACGGACACGGACACTCATAGACTCTGACGGACACATACGGAATCAATACACACTCACACGGACTCAAGACACACACGGACACGGACACATACGGAATCAATACACACACGGACTCAAGACACACACGGAAACAAGACACACACTTAATCAAGACACACACGGAATCAAGACACACATGGACACTGACACGATCCCAAGGTGGAGATAAGGGAAGCAATTTGAGGGGACACAAATGGCATCCTGGACTCAAACCCCAGTGATAATGACACGGACACGGACACTCATAGACTCTGACGGACACGGACACATACGGAATCAAGACATAACACGGAATCAAGACACACACGGAATCAAGACAGACACGGAATCAAGACTCAAACGGATCAAGACACGGATCAAGACATAACACGGAATCAAGACATAACACGGAATCAAGACTCAAACGGAATCAGACAAACGGAATCAACCATAACACGCAATCAAGACTCAAACGGAATCAAGACATAACACGGAATCAAGCCATAACACGGAATCAAGACACACAGGAATCAAGACACACACGGAATCAAGACACACACGGATTCAAGACAAACACGGACTCAAGACACACGCTGAATCAAGACATACACAGAATCAAGACACACACACGGACTTCAAGACAAACACGGACTCAAGACACACACTGAATCAACACACACAGAAATCAAGACACACAGAGATAAAACACAGATATAAAAATTAAACATCAAAGGAATGTGGCGTTTCTTGTTTGTCAAAAATTGTTACATTTTAACATAACATTTAATTTCATTTATAACATATATTTATATATATATATATATATATATAATATATATAATATAATGTAAATTTGTTAACGTGAGAACTGCCAGAAGGAGAACATCCAGAGAATCTATCGAAAGTGATGCTGCTACAGGAGAGGGATCTGTGCCCTGTTTATGCAACCGTTCGACAGGCTCGAACGCAGCCTGATCATCCGGATTAAGAACACGGCCTATCCGACTAGGCCTACTAGGCTAGTAGTCTAGTAGTAGGACTAGGCCGACTAGACTCTAGTCTAGTTATAGGTGAGGTTAGGTTACGTTCAAAGTAAGTACAACTTGTATAAAGAAGAAGTAACCTTTTTTTCAACCTATGGGAGACAAATCATTGAATATGCAGCCCAGCCTGTTTTCCAACAGAGTGAGAGTTACATAATTTCTGGAAAAACTACTTGAGCAATTGAGATGGTGAGAGGTGGGACCAAAGATCAAACCTAGCAAACACAACTAGGTGAATACAACTAGGAGAGAACAAACTTACAAAAACCCACAGTTGTATAAAGTGCCTGTCCCCGACTCAATGATGTTACATGTATTGACTAAATGAAGCCTAAGAGAGCATATCCAAGGCCTAAGATGAGTCATTGTCAGCAGGAGCAGCAACTTGTGCGAGATCAATGGCAGCGGCGGTATCCCAACATTTCTATCTTGGAGCAACAGTAGTAGTCCATTTGTTGTTGGTTGGTTTGACAAAATAGTTGCAATAAGTACTGTCATTAATGGAGAATTGGCTGCTATGTGTGAGTATCTTCCGCTTGCCTGCCTGCCTGCCTGCCCGCCGCAGTTACCATTATCTTGACTCACTCACTAACATGTGATTAGTTACTACTTGTATGCAATTGCAACGGCCATAATACCTACCTACCACCTTGAGAACACTGCGTCTCGTCCCATCCATCAGCCAGGTTAAGCACCGTTGACTTTGGTTAGTACTAGGATGGGTGACCTGCCTGGGAACACCAACTGCTGCTGATGGTATACGTATTTGGGCAGTCTCCGTGGGTCAGAGTGAGTGAGAGTGTGTGTGTGTGTGTGTGTGTGTGTGTGTGTGTGTGTGTGTGTGTGTGTGTGTGTGTGTGTGTGTGTGTGTGTGTGTGTGTGTGTGTGTGTGTGGTGTGTGTGTGTGTGCGTGTGTGTGTGTGTGTGTGTGTGTGTGTGTGTGTATTCACTTAGTTGTATTCACTTAGTTGTATTTTACGGGGTTGAGCTTTGCTCTTTCGGCCCGCCTCTCAACTGTCAATCAACTGTTTACTAACTACACTAACTACTATTTTTTTTTTTTTCCACACCAGATACACTCACACACACCCCAGGAAGCAGCCCGTGACAGCTGACTAACTCCCAGGTACCTATTTACTGCTAGGTAACAGGGGCATTCACGGTGAAAGAAACTTTGCCCATTTGTTTCTGCCGGGTGCGGGAATCGAACCCGCGCCACAGAATTACGAATCCTGCATGATATCCACCAGGCTACCTGGCTACCTGTGTGTGTGTGTGTGTATGTATGTGTGTGTTGGTGTGTGGTGTGTGTGTGTGTGTGTGTGTGTGTGTGTGTGTGTGTGTGTGTGTGGTGTGTGTGTGTGTGCGTGTGTGTGGGTGTGTGTGTGTGTATGTATGTGGGTGTGTGTGTTGTGTGTGTGTGTGTGTGTGTGTGTGGTGTGTGTGTGTGTGTGTGTGTGTGTGTGTGTGTGTGGTGTGTGTGTGCCATTTTAATAATAGTTTTCCATCCATGAAGAAGACGTCTAACTATTTGTCAGTGCATTGTCTCTCTCTGCCGGCCGGCCGGCCTACCTAACTGCTAAAACTTGTCCAATCAATATGCTGTTGAATATCTATCTCCAGTGATCACTTACCATTAATTTCTACATTATTAACCAAATGATCTCATTAACAAATCTCTACACATTTCAACCACCTACCTTCTTGCTAACATCAATGACAACAACTAATACACTCAACTCAGTCACAAACACTTTTCTTTTTCCTTCCTCAACACCTCGCCCTATATAACCTATCTGAAAAAAATTAATTTAAATACCTAACTGCCAACCCTCCGCCCTCCCATATCCCCCCCCCACTACACACTTCCCATGGAAGATCCCCCGGACCCCCCACCCCTGTCCCCTGCCCTACCACCACCCCCCCACAGTGGAGGCCGCCGTACCCCTACCACCCATACAACCCCCACCATTACCCCCCCCCCTCCCGAACCAACACAGAAAATGGCGGCCACAACACTATATTTAACCAGCCAAACCCTTCGTTCCTTCGCCTATGTACTATTTATTCTTGAAATAAAACGAGGAAAAAACAAACCGGATTTTCCTTCCCTAGTTAAACATATATTTTACAGAACGAGGCCTAAAATAGCACATATTAGATATTGGATTGCTTGTTTACCATTCACAAACTCATTTGGAAACACCACACTAATTATTAATTAATACATACTTTTAAACACACACACAAATGTCAGTTAGCCTAAATTCTCCAATATTCATTCATAAAACTGCCTCACGGGACTGCAACCTCATCAAACAAAGCTGTCAGGTATTTCTGTCAACACAAATTAACAACTTCACATGTCAATCATTGCAACTGTTGATAAATAGACACTAACTAACCTTGCTACGACATATAAATACAAGTGCCAAATTTGTTTCAGAAGGCAACTCCAGCGTGGCCTAGTCGGACAGAACATGTTCTTAATCCGGATAGACCTGCGTTCGAGCCTGTCGGAACGGTTGCAAGTACAGGGCACAGATTTCTCTGTGTGTCCCCTCCTGTAGGAGCATCAATTTCGATAGACTCTCTGGATAGCCGAAGATTGATTGACTGACCCCTTGGAATGTGGGGAAGGGTTGAAGTCCGGGGGCCCACGGACGGATACCTGGATCCACTGACCTCGGGCAGGTCTTTCAATCCACCTGGATTTCAGGTGGGGAGAAGGGAGGCAATTTGGGTCGACACAAATAGCTTCCTGGACCCAAAACCCCAAAGACACCCGGACAATCAAGACGCACACGGTCTCAGAAGACACACGGACTCAACACACAGGATCAAGACACATGCGGACTCAAGACACACACGGATTCAAGACACACACGGATTCAAGTCACACACGGACTCAAGACACACACGGATTCAAGAAACACGCTGAATCAAGACAAACACGGACTCAAGACACACGCTGAATCAAGACATACACGGAATCAAGACACACGCTGAATCAAGACACACACGGAATCAAGACACACATGGACACTGACACGATCCCAAGGTGGAGATAAGGGAGGCAATTTGAGGGGACACAAATGGCATCCTGGACTCAAAACCCCAGGGAAACGGACACGGACACTCATAGACTCTGACGGACACATACGGAATCAATACACACTCACACGGACTCAAGACACACACGGACACGGACACATACGGAATCAATACACACACGGACTCAAGACACACACGGAAACAAGACACACACTTAATCAAGACACACACGGAATCAAGACACACATGGACACTGACACGATCCCAAGGTGGAGATAAGGGAAGCAATTTGAGGGGACACAAATGGCATCCTGGACTCAAAACCCCAGTGATAATGACACGGACACGGACACTCATAGACTCTGACGGACACGGACACATACGGAATCAAGACATAACACGGAGTCAAGACACACACGGAATCAAGACAGACACGGAATCAAGACAGACACGGACTCAAGACTCAAAGGAATCAAGACATAACACGGAATCAAGACATAACACGGAATCAAGACTCAAACGGAATCAAGACTCAAACGGAATCAAGACATAACACGGAATCAAGCCATAACACGGAATCAAGACACACAAGGAATCAAGACACACACGGAATCAAGACACACACGGAATCAAGACACACACGGATTCAAGACAAACACGGACTCAAGACACACGCTGAATCAAGACATACACAGAATCAAGACACACACACGGACTTCAAGACAAACACGGACGCTGAATCAAGACATACACAGAATCAAGACACACAGAGATAGAACACAGAGATAAAAATTTTAAACATCAAAGGAATGTGGCGTTTCTTGTTTATCAAAATTTGTTACATTTTAACATTTAATTACATTTATTAATTTCATTTCATTAATTAACATTTAATTTCATTTATTAACTATAATTAATTTCATATATATATATATATAATAATATATATATGTATATATATATATATATATAATATATATATATTAATTTCTATTAATATATATTATATTTATATTAATTTCTATATATATATATATATATATATATATATATATATATATATATATAATGTAAATTTGTTAACGTGAGAACTGCCAGAAGGAGAACATCCAGAGAATCTATCGAAAGTGATGCTGCTACAGGAGAGGGATCTGTGCCCTGTATATGCAACCGTTCGACAGGCTCGAACGCAGCCTGATCATCCGGATTAAGAACACGGCCTATCCGACTAGGCCTACTAGGCTAGTAGTCTAGGCTAGTAGTATACTAGGCCGACTAGACTCTAGTCTAGTTATAGGTGAGGTTAGGTTACGTTCAAAGTAAGTACAACTTGTATAAAGAAGAAGTAACCTTTTTTTCAACCTATGGGAGACAAATCATTGAATATGCAGCCCCAGCCTGTTTTCCAAGAGAGCTGAGAGTTATGAGTTACATAATTTCTGGAAAAACTACTTGAGCAATTGAGATGGTTGAGAGGTGGGACCAAAGATCAAACCTAGCAAACACAACTAGGTGAATACAACTAGGAGAGAACAAACTTACAAAAACCCACAGTTGTAGATGCAAACTCCATTCATAATTTTAAAAGTTGATATGACAGAGAAATAGACCAGGAGTCATTGCTTTAAACAACCGGCGGCTATAATGTCAACGTTCAAAAACTGTTGCTCGGTCCTGCAAGTACAAATAGGTTAGTACACAGAGATATGAAACATGTATGTGTTCCTTCTAGACTAACAATCGGGGATTCCTGGATCGAAACCCGGACAGGCAGGAATGAAATTATTGGTGGCGTTTCCTATCACCTAATGCCTCTGTTCTCCGAGCAGTAAACAGGTATCCAGGAGTTGTTAGCTTCTTGTAGGATTGCATCCTGGTGAGGACGGTCAGGGTCAGTTTAGGTGTTTGATCTTGCGAGGTGGGTGTTGGTTAGGTTAGGAGAGGTTAGGTTAAGTTAAGTTTAGTAAGGTTAGGTTAGGTTAGGTTAATGGTTAGGTTAGTTAGGTTAGGTTAGGTTAGGTTAGGTTAAGTTAGGTTAGGTAGGTTAGGTTAGGTTAGAATAGTTAGGTTAGGTTTGGTTAGTTAGGTTAGTATAGTTAGGTTAGGTTTGGTTAGGTTAGCTTCGGTTAGGTTAGGTTTGGTTAGATTAGGTTAGGTTAGGTTAGGTTAAGTTAGGTTAGGTTAGATTAGGTTAGGTTAGTTTAGGCTAGGAAATAGGCTAGGTTTGTAGAAATTGGGCTGTAATTGATGGGAGCGTTTCCTATCACCGAATGCCTCTGTTCATCTAGCAATAAATAGGTATCCAGGAGTTAGTAAGCTAGCTACTTGGGGCGTGGTGAGTGAGTGTTAGTTAGTTAGTCACTAGTTGGACCTTGTGGGGTGGTGGGTGTTGGAGACCACTATATAAGCCTAACATGTATAAAGTGCCTGTCCCCCGACTCAATGATGTTACATGTATTGACTAAATGAAGCCTAAGAGAGCATATCCAAGGCCTAAGATGAGTCATTTGTCAGCAGGAGCAGCAACTTGTGCGAGATCAATGGCAGCGGCGGTATCCCAACATTTCTATCTTGGAGCAACAGTAGTAGTTGCTGTAGTAGCAACAGTAGTAGTAGTAGTTGCAAACAACCATTTGTTGTTGGTTGGTTTGACTAAATAGTTGCAATAAGTACTGTCATTAATGGAGAATTGGCTGCTATGTGGGAGTATCTTCCGCTTGCCTGCCTGCCTGCCTGCCCGCCGCAGTTACCATTATCTTGACTCACTCACTCACTCACTAACATGTGATTAGTTACTACTTGTATGCAATTGCAACGGCCATACTACCTACCTACCACCTTGAGAACACTGCGTCTCGTCCCATCCATCAGCCAGGTTAAGCACCGTTGACTTTGGTTAGTACTAAGATGGGTGACCTGCCTGGGAACACCAACTGCTGCTGATGGTGGAGTTGACTTGGAGCAGCCGTGGAGTGCGGACGTGTCCCTCCGTGACTGCTGGAGTTGTTCGCTGTTTGGTCGCCAGGTGGCGGGGCGTCGCTGCCCTACCAGTGTTGTTGCCTGGCTGGCTGCTGCTGACGTGGCGGAACTGAGTTGCGATGGGGGTCCCCCTCCCACCGGTACTGCGGGCTCAGTCTGTGGGCCTGGAATTTTCCAGCCGGGCTGGATACCCAGAGATTGCACGGGTGTGTGAGCAGGTGCAGGTACCTGTGATGGATATCTACGGTGTCGAGCTGGTGACGGCCCGTCGGGTGATCCTGAAATTCACTGCAGACATGGCGTATCGCGAATTTCTACGTCGATACGAGGGGCGGACATTGCCTCTGCAGGATGGTGCGGGCACTGTGTCCATATCTGATCGGAGTGGTGCCCTCACATACGTCAGCGTCCATGGGGCTCCTTTGGAGTTTCCGGAGGGTCTGCTCCGGCGGTACTTCGGCCGTTTTGGCGCCGTCGTTAGTGTGCGGGTGAATGTGGTGTCCTCGAGCCCACTAAAGGGTGTCCGCACAAACATTCGTACCCTGGGCATGAGGTTACGGGAGGATATCCCGTCCTCTGTGCGTCTGCTGGGGTACACAGTTCGGGTGTTTTACGCCCGCCAGCCCCGGACATGTTATCGCTGTGGCCTGTCGGGCCATCAGGCTGCTGAATGTTCTGCGCCGGCCTCTGCGCCTGTGAACCTCTTCAGTGAGGAGGACTTCCCACCGCTTCCTGTGGAGGAGGTTTCTGTGGGTCTGGACGCCTCCCCGGACGCGGCTAAGCCCCCTGTGTCGCCTGATGCGCCCCCTGTGGTGGACGTTCCCCCGAATGTCGCCGACTCTCCTCAGGATGTTGCGATGCCCTCGGTGGATACTCCTGCTCCTGTCCCTGATGCTCCCGTGGGCCTTTCTGATGCTCCCTCCTCGCCGTCTGCTCACCTGTCTTCAGTTGCTGCGCCTGGCCCTGCGTGCTCGCCTGCATCCTCGCCTCGGGTCCCGGCTGCGCTGAGTGCTGGGGTGGCTGTGGGGCCTCCTGTTGTATGTGGTCCGGTTCCCCCTGCGGTTGAGGCTGCTGCCGTCATGAGGCGAGCGGTGGTTCGCACGGCTTGTGATGCCCGTGGTTCTGGGTCCGCCTCCGGCTCTGAGGATGTGCGCCCGGTGCCCAAGCGGTCCAGGCGTTCTTCTACTGCATGGGCTGATGTGGAGGGTTTCGACGCCGATGGGTCTTCGGGATATGATGTGGTGGTCGCTGACGTCCATGTACCTGCTGATGCCAAGGATTGTGTGTATGATTCACCTCCTGTTTCTTCTGTAGGCGGGTCTCCGCAGTGGGGGGTGGTTGCTCCTCCGGACGTTGGTGCGGGGGGTGCTGGTGCAGGCCGCGACCTCGTGTTGTTGCTAAAGAAGGATGTTCAGCGAGGGGGGCCCCTGCAGGTGTCCCGTCCGGTGGTTGCTGCGGAGCCCTGTGGGGCTGCCAAGGTTACAAGTGCGCTGCCCGTTGCCCGCGCCTGTAGGGGGAAGCCCGTCCCGATCATCTTGGCCTCCGGCGTGGCGTACGATCAGAAGACCAACCCTTTGGAATTTGGCTTTATTGACCGAGTGCTGCCTGTTCCGTGGTGCCCCTCGACTATCTGGGTTCCACAGGCTCAGGCTTTTGTTGAGGGTGTGCCGAATTTGATGCCCGATCCTCGTACGGCCCGACCACAAAACAACAAAATGTACAAAAAAACAAATGTCAACAATAATTACAAAACAAACTTCAACAATGAAGACAAAACAGCGGAATACAACACGCAAGTGACTAAGACAGGAAACAACAGAACAAGGCTACCAGCACCGTAAACACACACGGAGAGGCACCAACATGAACAAAAAAAGAAAAACAATAATAAGAATAATAACAATAAGAATAATAACAATAATAATAAGACAGGAATATAAAATTACAACAAAGCATACACGCCAAAAGCCTGAAGGGCACTCAGCACTACACAAACAAGCGCACCAACATCATTAAACCAAATAAACCATAAAACATAAGAAAGGAAATACCATCCACAACCAGACACACACACACAGGAACCGGACACATACGCACAACACACTTCACACAAATAAACCCACAACCACAAACCGGAGCACGCAGGGACCGGTAAACAAACCCGCCCCACTCACTCACACACCCGCCCCACCCCACACAACCATGCACACTAACCACAGCCCACAATACACAAAGGAATCATGGGCTAAGCAAAGCCAACTCCTCGGGAGAAAGATACTTATCAGGGAACGACTCCCAAGGGTACTTTTGTTTATAGGCCTCCCAAATCATATACTCCTGGTCGGTGGGGCGACGACCCCGCGGACCCGGCATAAACTCTGGAATCTCCAGATCAGGCGGAAACGGCCAGTCCCGAAGTTCAAAGGCGCAAGTCGCATAACGAGGCTGGGGAGCACAAGCCACGCCCTCCGACATAGCAGACGACACCGATGCAGCGTACGAGGGCTGCCGAGACGGCCGCGTCGCCGGACGCACTGCCTCCACCGATACCGCAGGAGACACTGAAGAGATGGCCGCAGAAGGAAGAGGCGTCGAAACCGTAGTCGATGAACCGGGGAACGAGGCAGGAGTCACAGAATCTCCAGAGCGAGCAGTCTTTTTCAACAGCAGCACTAGGCCACCCCGCTCACCACGGATCTCAGCAGGGGGCACCACCCCCCACGAAGAACCGGAGCCATCCGAGGCAGGCGAGGCACCCGAAGCAGGAACCGCAGACACTATATCGGAAGTGGAGGCCGAAAGACCGTCACAGGCATCCTCTGGCAAATGTACCTCCGCCGCCACTGTAGCACGCAACGCAGCCGTAGCCATCCCTCTGTCGCCTGCAGACTCACAAGCGCCGAAATCGCCAACGTCTGCCCATGCAGACGACGAACGCCGGGAACGCTTAGGCACGGGCCGCACATCATCAGACCCGGAGGCCGACTCAGACACACGCTCAACACAAGCCGGGCGAACCGACGCACGCCGCAGTACTGCAGCATCCTCCACCACATGAGGCACCAGGCCAGACACAGAAGGAAACGCCGGATCCACCCCATCACCCAGCACAGCCGGAACAGACTTCGAGGGTGCAGGGACAGGGTCAGATGCAGCAGAGGAAGACGGGGGAGTCGAGCAGACCGTAGACTGAAGAACCCCAGAGACACTCGGCGGAGCAGGACGATCACCAGGCGATGACACAACCTCCGGAGGAGAAGCCACCACCACAGAGGGCGCATCAGGCGACACAGGGGGCACATCCGCGGCCGGAGAGGCGTCCATAGCCACAGAAACCTCCTCCACAGGAAGCGGAGGAAAATCCTCCTCACTGAAGAGGTTCACGGGAGCAATGGCTGGCGCAGAACAGTCAGCAGCCTGATGGCCCAACAGGCCACAACGATAACATGTCCGAGGCTGGCGGGCGTAAAACACACGAACTGTGTACCCCATCAGACGCACAGAGGACGGAATATCCTCCCGGAGCCTCATGCCCAGGGTGCGAATGTTCGTCCTCACACCCTTAAGGGGGCTGGAAGATACCATGTTCACCCGTACACTAACCACCGCGCCAAAACGGCCGAAGTACCGCCGTAGCAGACCCTCCGGAAACTCCAATGGAGCCCCATGCACGCTGACGTAGGTGAGGGCACCACTCCTATCAGAGATTGAAACCGTGCCCGCACCATCCGGCAGGGGTAATGTCCGCCCCTCGTAACGACGGAGAAAGTCGCGATAAGCCAACTCCGCAGTGAACTTCACTATCACTCGACGGGCCGTCACCAGCTCGACTCCGTAAATGTCAATCACAGGAACATTCAGCATCTCACACACCTGCGCCATCTCCGGGTACCCAGCCCGGCCGGAAAATTCGAAGCCCACAGACTGAGCCCGCAGTATAGGTGGGAGAGGGACTCCCATCGTGAACGCCACGTCAACACAGGCAGGCAGACACACCTGCCCCCAACCGGCCAAATATGGAAACACTCCAACAGCCGGAGCGCCGAGCTCACACGTCCGTCCCCTACCGAAGCTAGGGCCAGACTCCCTATGACAACAACTAATACACTCAACTCAGTCACAAACACTTTCTTTTTCCTTCCTCAACACCTCGCCCTATATAACCTATCTGAAAAAATTTAATTTAAATACCTAACTGCCAACCCTCCGCCCTCCCATTTCCCCCCCCCCCCTACACAACACTTCCCATGGAAGATCCCCGGACCCCCACCCCTGTCCCCTGCCCAACCACCACCCACCAATGGAGGCCGCCGTACCCTACCACCCATACAACACCCTCATCACCCCCCCCCTCCCGAAACAACACAGAAAATGGCGGCCACAACACTATATTTAACCAGCCAAACCTTCGTTCCTTCGCCTATGTACTATTTATTCT
>WNGS01085589.1:0-14623 GCA_020271785.1 Procambarus virginalis
AAATCCTCCCCGGCCAGGATACGAAGGCCCATGACATGAAGTACGCTCGCCGGACGCCAGGCGAGTGTACTTACCACTACACCACGTGAGACTATATATATATATATATATATATATATATATATATATATATATATATATATATATATATATATATTTTGGTAGCAGTCTTTCCTGTAGACATATATTATTAAATATGACCGAAAAAGTAAGATTAATAATTCTAACACGAATTTTCTCGATCTTCCTTATGTTTCTTTTTACTGTTGACAGTAAATGAAAAATCAATTCTCCAAAATTCATTTTTATTTCTAGTCTGACGCGACACTTGAGCGCGTTTCGTAAAACTTATTACATTTCAAAGACTTTAGTTTATCCACACACAACTTATGACTGAACAGCATTGGCTCTTATACCTGCATTTGGGTGAGGTGATGTAATACAATAGTGGGGTGAAAAACAAACTTTCAACGAAACACAGAACACGAACAATGGGTATAGATTTGTAACTGCAGAAGGCCTATTGGCCCATATTTCTTGATGCTTCTATATTGGAGCGGAGTCTTGAAATGGGTAGAATATAGTTGTGCGTTAATTGGCTGTTGATTGCTGGTGTTGACTTCTTGATGTGTAGTGCCTCGCAGATGTCAAGCCGCCAGCTGTCACTGTATCTATCAATGATTTCTGTGTTGTTTGCTAAGATTTCTCTGGTGATGGTTTGGTTGTGGGAAGAGATTATATGTTCCTTAATGGAGCCCTGTTGCTTATGCATCGTTAAACGCCTGGAAAGAGATGTTGTTGTCTTGCCTATATACTGAGTTTTTTGAGGCTTACAGTCCCCAAGAGGGCATTTGAAGGCATAGACGACGTTGGTCTCTTTTAGAGCGTTCTGCTCCGTGTCTGGAGAGTTTCTCATGAGTAGGCTGGCCGTTTTCTTGGTTTTATAGTAAATCGTCAGTTGTATCTTCTGATTTTTGTCTGCAGGGATAACATTTCTATTAACAATATCTTTCAGGACCCTTTCCTCCGTTTTATGAGCTGTGGAAAAGAAGTTCCTGTAAAATAGTCTAATAGGGAGTATAGGTGTTGTATTAGTTGTCTCTTCAGAGGTTGCATGGCAACTACAACAACTTTTCTCTTGGGTGAGAGGGCCCAGAGAAACTCAGACTGACAGTGGAAATACATTCCGGTCTGAGTGTTTCAGACGAACAGTGATGAATTGGGGAGTGATGCGGATTCGGTCGTCGCCCTACCGATCGCAGTCGAAGGGGGCGATCGGAAGAGTCCACTCCACCTCGGAGACAGCTCTGAGAATGTTCTGCACAGGGCAGGAAGACGAATGGGAAGAGACAGTGGACCCCGTTTTGTTGGTCGTTCGTCAAGTAGTGGCAGAACCGTTAAACTTCTCACAATTCCAGCTGGTGCACGGACACGAGGTGTGGAGCCCTCGGTCCGTGATAGAAAAGCAGTGGACGCCCAGGATGACCTTGAGGACGGTCAACGGACACATGAGAAGTGTCACACATTGGCGGCTGCAGTACTGGCTGGAAGTCAAGTTTTTCAGTGGCAAGGACCAAGTAGTCGCAGATGCTTAGTCCCGCTTACACTGACCAGACATGACTCTTATTTTAAGGGGAGGGGTATGTGACGGTGTTCCCCCCCTTCTAATTCTCCCACGCCTGCTGTAAGAGTCATGTCCACTATTCCCGAGCGTTCTCTACGTTGCGGGCATCAGTTTAACATATGTGGGAGAGAATAGCATTCTCGCTGAGCCGAGAAATTCGTGAAAGTATAGTATTTTGGCCTGTGGGATAGGCCCTTTAGGAAGCCAATATGGCGCTGGCTACTCTGTTCTCCCGCCAAAACTGTGTGACGTCAGTGTTGCCAGATTGGTCACCGTCAGTGACGTGGCGCTGGGAGCCAATGAAAACCTACTTTGGAAAATGAGACGTCACATAGACAGGGGGGTCCAGCCGCAGCGACAGGTTGGCGCCATCAGTCTCACACGACGCGTCCGAGAGGCAGGACGTGCGACCGGTCATCCTATCAGAGTGACGGATTACCGAGCTCCGGTGGATATAAGCGTCTCCTGTTGTCAGCACGCTCTCTGTGAGGTCTTCCTTCAACACAGGTGTGGATCAGATAAGGAATTGATGGGATATTGAGCAACAAGTGCTCCGGGACAGGTGCGTTGCGAGAAGTGGGCCGGGCATTGACGTGTGCGACGTCCTTGACAGTTCACCAGGATAGGAGACAGTTTAGTGGCTGGGCCATTCCACCGTGAGCGAACCTAGTTGACCGCCTTTGTCAACTAAGTTGGACGTGTGATCGACAATCCTGTCAAGTTTGACAGTCACCCTACCTACGTGGAACCCTACGAGTCAACAGTTGGATGCAAGCACGTCGAGAAGTCTTTCTAAATAGCTAGTGACATACCTAGACGACGAGGGAATTGACAGTGTAGTGAGCTTCAAGTGCTCTGAAGTCGAGTGCTGTGCGTGTGGAGCTTAAGCAGTTTCGTCTGGGACGTCTGATAACTTCACAGTGACATCGTAGTGGTGAGAGGCAGTTCCTCTGGGAGTACAGTGACAAGGAACTAATTGGGAAACGTACGACGACCGCTGAGACGTAGGCTGGCTGCCGTAGTTGGGAGGAAAGTTGACGGCCAGGAGACTGACTCCAACCCTGCGAAGTACTGGAGGAGGAGCACGGACCTGCAGTGTACTGAAGCGGCGAGACGCGATCATCCTAGGACGTTGGCTTGTGTTTCTGGAGGGTGTACGAGGCGAGAGCCTGGACCAGGAGCTACAATTCGACTCTCATCCTAGGATAGGCGAAGTAGGTGTTTACAGTTACCCTCCCATTTCCCCTTTAGTTAGCTATATATAATTGTCAGAATACTTTATATGTCGTGAGCAAGTCTCACCTGAATCTAAGTCACAGAGAGCACAGTGTGTGGTGAGGCTACCCAGAGCGCTCACAGTATCCGTTTACATATATCTATGTGTGGGTGTGTGCAAGCACCAGGAGTTGCCAAGGAATTTGCTGTGGCTATAATTCATTTCCTGTGATTATTATTATATATATATTAGTAGTGAACCAGATATTGGTGTTAGGCTATGAGCCCAGACTTTATATAAATGCCTGTGTATTGATCTCCATGATTTATATATATATATATATATATATATATATATATATGCCTGTGTATTGATTAATGCTTTATCAATGTATATGCCTGTGTACTGAATAATCTCATATATGTGAAGTGATTGCCAGAGATATCTCTTTAAGAGGAAGTATAGATTTAAAGAACAGTTCAGTGATCAAGTGAGTGCAGGCACAGTAAATATTATTAAGAATAGTGTATCTCTTGGTACGGTGAATAATCACTTTAAGTGCAGTGAGAATAAGATATCGATCGTGAGACCAGTGAAGTGGTGTATCGCAACCTAGTGAATCATAAGTATGTCATGTGAATGTTAAATACAGTGATTTGCGAAAAGTTAAAGAAACGAGGTATGCGACGCCACCAACAAGCAAATAACTTTTCTCACAAGCGTTAGGCCCAGCGAGATCAGCTGGTTTTGACAAGTGACGTTAATGAGGGAGCGTGTTGCCATATTGGTGCGTTCCAGATTATTTGCTGAGAAGAGAGCAGCTTATGTACTTGATCCTGATATATTTATTGATGCATATGTTTCTCGTTGTTTTTAAGTTAAATACCAAAACTCTTTGGTGTTTTATATCATCCCCTCCATTTATCTTGTGACTGCCAAAAGGAGATAAAAGAGTGACAGAAATAATTACTAGCCTGAGACCAAACTAGTCGAACTTGCTCTTACCACAATTACCACAATTACACCACACCACTGCAGTGTTACTGGACACCTAAAAACACCAGTTGGCGACCTTGAAGGCTGTGTGATAGTTCTTTGCCGGGGCGGGCACACAGATTGAGGGAACAATCTGTGTCTCCACTCACTCTACGACCTTGAGGCCGGTTGGGAGATCGACTGGGGGTACTCTCCTGGGCATGCAGTGGCGCCGAGAGGATCGAGGGAAGACCCGTAGAACGACGGTGAGTAAGGGTTATTGTCAGAGCAACCACCTCGAGAGGATATCTAGTCTACCGTTGCTTTAACCCGAACCGTGAACCTCGACACTACCCAGTCTGTCACGTCTCCTGTGTCTTCTTTTTCCTCTCCCTCTAGTCCTCCTTCCCGTCATTCCCCTCTATCTCTTGGCTCTCCACGCCGCCTGACTGTGCGGGCCGACGTTCATTGCTCTCCTGATGGTTGTGTTGTTCGCTCTCGCTCTTCTTCTCCTATCGAGACGCTGGAGTCTGTGGCCCAGTACATTGCTGCTGGGACGCCTGTCTCTTTGAGTCAGAAGCGGAAACCTGGCTCCTCTCCTTCCTCCTCCCCTGTCGGTAAGAAGGCTTCGCTTTCTTCTTCACCCCCTATCTCTGATTCTATCATTCCTTCCCCTCCCGCCTCGGTGGTGGAGCCCCCTGTTCCTACTGTAGGGGTTTCTTTAGCCCCCAGTTCCATCTCGGTTACTGCCCTTGCTGAGGTGCACTCCCCTCTTTCTGCCCCTCCTCCTCCTCTAGATCCTGCTCGCTCGTCCACCTCTGGTCTGTCCTCCCACTTCTTTCCCTCCTTCTTTACTCAGTTTACCCATGCCCCCTAACCCTGACTTCACTGACCCTGCTCCTGACTCTGCGTTTTTTTTAGCGTGCTGTGTTCCTTCTTCACCTTTGTTTCTTCTTTGCTCTCTGTTACTCTCCTCTCTCTCTTTGCTGTTGTCTTTTCTTCAATGGAACATCCATGGATTTTACGCCAATTTCCTTGACCTCCAACTTCTCATTTCACAGTTTTCGCCCCTTTGTGTCTGTCTCCAGGAGCCAATGCTTGGTGCTCGTCCTGGTCGCTTCCGTGGCTATTCTTTTCTCTCCCTCCCCCCAGCAACAGCTGGGTTCATAATTCTTCTGCTCTCTTGATTCGTTCTGATGTTCCCTTTGTCCCCTTACTTTTTTCCTCGCCTCTCCACTGTTCTACTGCCGTGTCTTTGTGCGTAGGTGGTACACGGTTTGTTCCATTTATCTCCCCCAGACTGTCTCACTTTCTCTTCCCGATCTTCTTGAGGTTATCTTGAGATGATTTCGGGGCTTTTTAGTGTCCCCGCGGCCCAATCCTCGACCAGGCCTCCATCACCAGGAAGCAGCCTGTAACAGCTGACTAACACCCAGGTACCTATTTTACTGCTAGGTAACAGGGCATAGGGTGAAAGAAACTTTGCTCATTGTTTCTCGCGGCGCCTGGGGCCAAACCCAGGACCACAGGATCACAAGTCCAGTGTGCTGTCCGCTCGGCCGACCAGCTCCCCTCTTAAACACCTCCTAGACTCCTTGCCGGAGCCTGTGCTCCTGCTGGGTGATTTCAATTGTCGTCATGCCCTTTGGGGTGATGTGCTGACAAACACCCGGGGTCGCCTCCTTGAACCTTTCATCCTCTCTTCTTCCCTGTCCCTTCTTAATTCTGGTGAGCCCACTCATTTGGACTCTCGGACTCGCTCCCTTTCTTGTCTCGATCTTTCTCTGTGCTCGTCATCCCTTTCCTTAGATTTCGGGTGGCGGGTCCTTGATGACCTCCATGGCAGTGACCATTTTCCTATCCTTGTTTCTTTTTTCTCTTTTCGCCCTCCTCTCTCCTTCCCTAGGTGGCGGTTTGCCGAGGCTGACTGGCGCCTCTTTACTCTCCGTGCTACTATTTCCGACCTCTCCGTTCTGCCTCTCCCTCGCGCCCTCCTTCTTTTTCATGACACTGTCTTTGACGCTGCCCTCCACTCTATTCCTCGCTCTTCCTCTCGGGGAACGCGGAAGTGCGTTCCCTGGTGGAATATGGACTGTGCTCGGGCTGTTCGCTGTAAGCGTGCAGCCTGGAAGAGACATCGCCGCCGGCAGACGGTTGAGTCTTTTCTTTTGTTTCGGAAGGCGAGTGCGGTGGCCCGTAGGACCATCCGTGCGGCTAAACGTGCTTGCTGGGCGTCTTATGTCTCCACCGTTACGTCCGAAACTCCTCTCCCACTGGTCTGGAAGCGTATCCGCAAGATTGCGGGTAAGTTCGTTCCCGATGTCTCACCGGTCCTTCGCCTCCATGGTGCTCTTGTGGCGGACCCGTTGCAGGTTGCGACCGAACTGGGTTCCCATTTCTCCTCTGTTAGTTCTGGTTCTCATCTCCCCCAATCCTTCCTTCTTCGTAAGCCTCTTCTTGAATCTCATCCTTTAAATTTCTGTACTTATCTTCACCTTCCCTATAATGATCCCTTCTCTCTCTCTGAGCTTCAGTCTGCCCTAGCCCTTTGCGGTTCTACGGCAGCGGGCTCCGATGGCGTTCATTATGAAATGCTTCGCCATCTCCCTCCATGCACGTCTCAGTATTTACTGAGTCTGTACAATCGGGTCTGGGAGTCGTCGTCGGTCCCTGAAGACTGGCTCGATGCTGTTGTCCTCCCTGTTCGGAAACCAGGGTCTCTCGGGTCATCCCCCAAGGACTTCCGCCCTATTGCCCTCACGAGTTGTGTCTGCAAGCTCTTTGAACGTATGGTTAACGTTCGTTTGATGTGGTTCTTAGAACACTATCACCACCTCTCCCCTTCTCAATTTGGTTTTCGCAAGTGCCGCAGCACAACGGATGTCCTGGTGAACTTGGAGGTCTATATTCGTACTGCTTTTGCTGCGAAGACCTCCGTTGTTGCCGTCCTTTTTGACCTGGAAAAGGCTTACGACACTACCTGGCGGTATCATATTCTGTCTCAACTTCATTCTTTTGGCCTTCGTGGGAACCTCCCTCTCTTCCTCCAGAGCTTCCTCTCTCGTCGTTCCTTTCGTGTGCGGCTTGGTACTGCTCTCTCTGCCCCTTTTCGGCAGTATGAGGGTGTACCCCAGGGTAGTGTTCTGAGCACTACTCTTTTTCTAGTTGCCCTCAACGGTCTTCTTTCCTCTCTTCCTTCTGGCGTCTTCTCTGCTCTCTATGTTGATGATCTTACCCTTTGCTGTCGGGGTGATGATTCACCTCTCCTTCAACGGCGGCTTCAACTTGCGATTGATGCCGTGTCGTCTTGGGCCACCGATCATGGCTTCAAGTTCTCTGCGTCTAAGACTTGTGCTATGACTTTTACTCGGAAGCATGTCGTTCTTCGTCCCTCTTTGTCGCTTTATGGTCATCCCATTGTGTACAGGGATTCCGCAAAGCTCTTGGGGTTAGTCTTTGACACTCGTTTGTCTTGGTCAGCCCATATCTCTTACCTCCGAGTTGAATGCTCTAAGGCCCTTAACCTACTTAAGGTTTTGTCCCATACTTCTTGGGGAGCGGATAGGCGCACGCTCCTATATTTGCACTCCTCTCTCGTCCTGTCTAAACTCGATTATGGTTGCCCTGCTTACTCTTCTGCTTCTCCTTCTACTCTTCGCCGTCTTGATGCTTTGCACCATACTGGGTTGCGTCTCAGCTCTGGTGCCTTTCGTTCGACTCCCGCCCTCAGTTTGTATGTTGACACTGGCTTTCTCTCTCTTCAGGACCGCCGTGATCGCTACTGTCATCACTATCTTGCGCGGTCCTTACAACATCCTTCCTCTCGCCTCTGTCGTGCTTTGACTTTTCCTCCTCCTGTAGCTCCTCTTCATCGTCTCCCACTTTCTGTCCGGTTATCTCGCTTGCAGGATTCTCTTTCTGTTCATATTTCTAATGTTTCTCCTCATATTGTTCCTTCCTTGCCTCCGTGGAGAGTCCCCCTTCCCAAGTTTTGTACGTCCTTGACTTGTATTACTAAAGCCTTTACCCCTCCTACAATTCTGAAAAGCCTCTTCCTTGAGCACTTTTCTTCGCACTCCCACTCTATTTCCATCTTCACCGATGGGTCTAAGTCTGCGGACGGTGTGGGCTACTCTGTTGTTTTTCCTGACCGTACTTATATGTGTCGCCTCCCTTCGGAGGCTAGCGTCTTTACGGCGGAACTTTATGCTATTCTCTATGCTCTCCGTCTCTTGCTTTCTCATTCTCATTCCTCCTTTGTGGTTGTAGTTGACTCTCGTAGTGCCCTCATGGCTCTAGGGTCCTTTAATCCTGTCCACCGGTGGTCATCGAGATTCAGCATTGGCTGTTTTTATTTCTAGTAATTTAAATCGGTAGAGTTTTGCTGGGTTCCCAGCCATATTGGTGTTTCTTTCAATGAGCGTGCGGATGCTGCCGCTAAGGACGCTATCCGTTCTTGTCCCATCTCCCGTAAGGTCTTCCTTATTCCGACTTTTATCCTGTTTTATTCCTCCATCCTTGCCCGTTGGCAGGTTTGTTGGTCCTCTGTGGTTAGTAACAAGCTGCGTACTCTCAACGTAGTGTGTCCCCGTGGCCTTCCTCCTACCACCGTAACCGGCGGTGGGAAACTGCTTTGGCACGGCTGCGGGTTGGCCATACTCGCTTAACCCACGGTCACTTAATGGAGCGCCGCCCTGCTCCTTATTGTCCGAGTTGCGTTGTCCCTCTTACAGTTGTGCATATCCTTGTTGAATGTCCTGACTTCCAGGACGAGCGTGTCTTGCTTTCCGACCGTCCCTCGCGGTCACTTGTCCCTCGATAGAATTCTAGGTGAATCGGATACTTTTGATATCGTTCGCCTTATGCGTTTTTGTTCTCGTATTGGCATTCTTGGTGATATTTAGCGCCCTCTGATTATTTCGCACTTTGATGGTGCTACATAGCCTTCCCGGTTTGGTGCCTTCTTTTGATAATTACCTTACCTTNATACATATGTACATGTATGAGAATTGTACATGTATATATAATAATAATATTATAATTTTGTAACTAGCGTCACAAATTGTTATTTGCTTAGCTAAACGAACTAGAGGGTTCAGTTCCTGAACCGATTATGTGCCTCTGTAATCCTTTACACCACCGCCCACGGGATGGGTATGGGGTGCATAATAAAGAAAGAAATTGAATTGAATTGGTCTGATTAGGACTTTATGACCATGTAATCTATGTTTTGCTCCACTACTTACTGGTTGAGTATGGGGTGCATAACAAATAATAGCCTCCTTCGGGGGCGCCTTGTTTCTAAACGTGTTGGTCTTAAGTCCTTTAATCTCAAATCTTGCTACAATGTACCTCTTAATATATGTTACGTACTCTCGCAACCCAATGTACCTTCTTGCATATAAATAAATAGATTTCAACTGTAAGGGGGTATGTTTGCACCTTGTTATTCTAATAATGGATAAATAATTCGAATAATGGAAGCGCTAATTATATGAACAAGTGCCATGTATTTATTCAGACGAGAACAACAGCGAACATAAACCAGCGCATATACGAAAGGAATGGTTTGTATGTACAAAATTCTCAGTGAACGAAGTTGTTTCTAGCCCGGTATCCGAAATTGCAGTAGACGACTTGACCAGTCCCCGTATCAACACACATGCAGTCATCCACGGAGAAAATTTTCACACAAACTTCACCTACCAAAGATAATACTCACAATCGACTTGTGAATGGTCCAGGACAGACCGAAACGTCGTCGTCTCTTCACTATCTAGTGTGTGGTTTGGTCAACATATTTCACCCACGTTATTGTGACTCCTCGTCAGCATAAAACTCACAAGTGTCCAGAGTGTGGGAAAAGATTCAGGCACCTTGGAATTATAAAGGCTAGCATGTTAATGCATTCGTGTGACAGACCTCACAAGTGCCCAGAGTGTGAGAAGAGCTTCAGTCAGCATGAACATATGAATACTCACATGTTAGTGCATTCGGGTGAGAAACCCCACAAGTGTCCAGGGTGTGGCAAGAGCTTCAGTCGGCGTGGATATATGAAGACTCACATGTTAGTGCATTCGGATGACAAGCCTCACATGTGTCCAGAGTGTGGGAAGAGGTTCAAGCGGCATGACAATATGAAGACTCACATGTTAGTGCATTCGGATGACAAGCCTCACATGTGTCCAGAGTGTGGGAAGAGGTTCAAGCGGCATTACAAAATGAAGACTCACATGTTAGTGCATTCGGATGACAAACCTCATATGTGTCCAGAGTGTGGGAAGAGGTTCAAGCAGCATGACAAAGTGAAGAGACATATGTTAGTGCATTCGGGAGACAAACCCCATAAGTGTCCAGAGTGTGGGAAGAGCTTCAGTCGTCTTGGACATATAAAGACTCACATGTTAGTGCATTCGGGTGACAAACCTCACAAGTGTCCAGAGTGTGGGAAGAGCTTCAGTCGTCTTGGACATATAAAGACTCACATGTTAGTGCATTCAGGTGACAAACCTCACAAGTGTCCTGAGTGTGGGAAACGCTTCACTCGGCGTGGACATATGAAGATTCACATGTTTCTGCATTCGGGTGAACGACCTTTAGAGTGTGCAGAGTGTGGCAAAAGATTTAGTCATCGTGCAACTATAATAAGGCACATGTTAGTGCATTCTGGTGAAAAACTCACCAATGGTCATAGCGTATGATGAGGTTGTGTAAACTTAGAAATATGAAACTCGCAGAATGATTTATACTAGTGCATCATTCTGTGAGTGATGCACCCGTATGTGAATGCTTCCACATTCTTTTGTGGAAGCAAAATTTGTGAATTTTGTATGTGGGACAAGATTCCAAAAAAAGGTGAGGTGTACAAAGCCATACAGCACAAGGTATTGAAGTTTATTTTAATATTTTGTTCTCTTCTGAGATTTTTTTTTTACTGTGTTGTATGAGGGTGCTGAAGTTGACTATGTGTTGTATGTGGGTGCTCTTGTCTATATACTGTATAGGCCAAGGAACTTTCCCTCATTTTTATTGATAATGTTAATATTGTCCATCTGAAGTTGAATTTGATTGGCCGATTTACCAGCAAATAAAATATACAGTGGGGCCTCGACTTACGATGCTAATCCGTTCCCAGAGACGGATCGTAAGTCGAAGCGATTTTTCCCATAAGAAATAAAGGGAATTGATTTAATCCGTTCCCCACCCACCAAAATATTAACATACAAATACATTTTATACTGAATACAATGAACAAATCCACAAGGGCCATATTTGTTCATTTGATGCATCACGTTAGTATGTGTTCTGAATACAATGTTTTCTTCTAACTACAATACAGTACCTAAGTTTATCTTACCTTTATGGACGGCTCTTGATGGCGCATGGAAGATGGTGATGAGGGGAGAGGAGGAGAGTTGTTACAGTTTGGAAGGGAAAAGGGGAGTCCCCTTCCATTATCACATCAAGCAGAGATGTTTTCTCTGGGGTAGACACTCTCCTACATTTTGCCTGAATACCACTAGGACCTGGTTGTGGTTCAGTGCTTGTTTGTCTCACTACAAATTTGTCAAGAGACATTTGTTTTTCCCTTCGTTTTAACATTTGTCTGTAATGATGCATAAGTGTCATTGAATAGGTTAAGGCAATGGCCTACTGCAATTGATTTGGGTGAGTCGTTTCAACAAAGGTTTGCAATTCTTCCCATGCTGCACACATTTTCTTAATTGTTGAGAAAGAGACATTCTGTACTCTTATTTTTGCTCTATGGTCATTCTTTTGTTCTATGGTCATGTGTACAAAGTTACAGATTTAATGTTGGATTAATAGATAGAACTAGTACATACAATGACTGAAGCCATTAATACGCACAGTGTATAGGGCAAGGTGTTGTAAAAAAAAACTTAGACCAAAACTTAATACTAATTTAGATCAAAAGCATAAACTGAATTGAAAAAGGAAAAAAAAAGACAAATAAAGTGTTAATAATTACATGATGGATAGAACAGCAGGAGGAATTTTGACTAAATAAACAGAAGATTATAATTTTCTTCAAGTTTATACATGACAGATATCAGCAGTTAAACAAGTTCATCAATAATCAATATAGGTTGAAAATAGCATGACATAGGTTGACATTTAGGAGGTAAGGTAGGTTACATGGAGTTTATTAGGTAATACTTGGTTTTTTCTTAAACTGGTTGAGAGAGGCCTTTGACATGATAGGGAAGGTCATTCCAATTTCTGGGTCCCGTGATTTGCAGAGCATTTCTAGTTTGGTTAAGTCGCACTCTTGGAATGGCAAATAGGTATTTGACATTGATTTGATATACTGTATTTTGATTTGATATATTTGATTTAATATTTGTAAGTAGGTACTCCGGAGTTAGTCAGCTTATTTTGGGGTTGCATTCTTTTGATTGGGGGGAGGGGAGACTCTTGATATAAGCTTAACGTTTATTCATACACGTTGGCTGCCTGTACCCTGGCACAATGAATTATATTAATATTATGAATTATTAAATATTTTTAAAATATATTTTAATCTCTGTTACTAAGTGTGGAACACTTTTATTTATAATACAATTATTAAGTATTAGAGCATAGAGGAGAAAACAGTTTAATATTTACTTAAGATAAGGCTTTAATGACAAGGATTATTCAAATATAATTTTCATCCAGTAATTAGATGCTCATTAATATTCCCACTTTGAGTGATTTCCATTTAAATATGTACATTTGTTTTGACTATTTTATAGTTCTCATGATTGACTAACATAAATTACTTCATAATTTATATTACTGGAATTAATTTCAGGCAGGTTTTGTCATTTGCCTGTCAAGCATTTTTATTTTTCTGCCCTAGCTTCAGTAACTATATTGACATGACTGGTATTTGTATATGACTCAGACATTGATAAAAGGCTAACAGGACTTTAGTAATCATATTAGCCTGACTGGCATTTATGATTATCAGTCAAAATGATTTTTCTTCAGGCTAACTAAAACTGTTAGGCTATATTAGCCAGAACCTTGAATTTATATTTTTTTAAATGGCCCTTTATACAGTATTAGACTGACTACGACAATTATGTAACTTGATTACCAAGTATATTAGCATGAATGGCAATTATATTAACCTAAATCTGGTATTTTTTTAAACCAATATTTTGGGTCTATATTGCTCTGATTCCATTATTTGTCATTGGGTGGAATACTTTATTTAAGTTATATTGCCTAGGCATACAAAGTCACTGTCTACTCTCAATAACTAAGAGTGCTATAGAACTTAATTGACAATATTCGACATACAAGGCCACTGTCCAATCACTATCTAAATTTAATTAGTACATAAATGAGCTTCATATTCTTCAAATTTTGCTGCAAATTACCTATTTAAAATTACAGTATCTGTTAAATTAACCCTTAAACAGCGCAGATCATACATATATGATTTGAGTAACTCACAAAACGGCGTTTTGTGAGTTACGTTAAAATAGTTACGGCGTTAAAATAGTTGAAATAGTCCTACACACACACAGAGCTCACATCTGCTTCCTCAGACCACCAGTACCCATCCCCCATCTTGAAAAAAAATCCGGAGTCCCTCACTTTCCGTCTAGGGCCTTTGTAAGAAAATGATGACCATTGCTTGGCAACATCACCATCCAGTATCTGAATGTTTAGGGCAGCCATAGAGGAGACACTAAACTTTTAGCAACAGCAAATGAGTGATTACCATGTATATATTTGAGGCAAAATGTGTGCTATATGCAGTTTTAAGATTTAGGCTTAAAATATATTTATACATGTATTATTATGAATAAGTATGTGGGTGTCTATATCTTTACTTGTATATCAATACATACTTATATTTTCAAAGTTTTACATAATAGACAGTAACTTTGACACAAATACAACCTGTTAGCATGAAAAGACTAAATTAATAAATTGAGAAACAATGAAAATAAATCAACAAAGTTATTCCTTTGTGGCATCTCAACTAAAAATATGCAACTTCTCCAGGCCACTACAGCTAAACCACAAGAGCTAGAGACTTTTTATTTGGATTTTTGTGCTTTCTGAAGGCTAATTAACAATGTCATAAGAAAAAATAATTTTTTTCAGAACAATTTTTTTCTTGAGTGCCCTGGGGATGTTTGCTATTTAACAGTTAGCGGTTTAAGGGTTAAGGACCTGCGAGAAATGCTATGCATGTTAGTGGCTTTGTCAGAATGTTAAAACATGAATGCTATGTACTCGCATTACCCCAATGTAATTTCTTGTATATGTAAGTAAATAAAATAAATATATTCATATAATATTATTTATTTATCCTATTACAGTTTTTCAGTATAACAGAAATAATTTTAAATTATAATTCCTACTTATATGTAAATCAGGAAGCAATTAATTGAATTAAAAATAAGAAAGTAATTATAGTATTATAATTTTTCAGAAATTATTTTCTTAGAAAGTTAACAGTTAATGAGCACTCAATGATCACTAAAGGATAAATGGTTATATAGCTGAAGATTATCACTGGTTTGACTTCCTGTTATAACCCCCACACTCCAAACACAATTCCACCAACACGTCCCTGCTAGGCTGCATCAACCACACACTCCACGCACACTTACACCAACACCTCCCTAATAGGCTATGTCAACCACACACTTGCACTAATACTTACCTGCTAGGCTATACATTTAAAAAAGAAAAACTTAATTATGAAAAGTATAGGTTAGGGTGTCGTCTCCAAATAAGTTTCTAGGTGGTATACTCTTCAGTGGTGTCTAGGATATTCTTTT
>WNGS01085590.1:0-13169 GCA_020271785.1 Procambarus virginalis
GTACAGAAGTAAATTTTCCAATTTTCTTATGAGATGGTTGATCTTGACTGATCACTAGCACACAAGGAATAATGGTGTCTACCCTTGTGGCACTTATTGCACATAAGTAAGGAGACTGTACAGCTATTGGGTCATGAGGACCCATGCACCTTGTGCATCTGTGTAATTCTTGCAAACGATGAATTCGGGTGTTATGGTCTGGATAAATACTACACTTATAAGTAAGATGTTCATTATTGCAGAACAAACACTTCTTCACTGTAGGAGAAGTCGTAGGAGTGGGCTCACTACGGGGTTTATAGGGTTCACTGTGATGTACCTACATTTCCAGATTTCCATTTCGGAGATGATTTATTGAGATCTGGTTTTACTACAGTAGTTGCAGTACGTTGGGGTTTATGATGAGAGTTAGTAGAGAAGTTTGAAACACTCTTCCCATCTTGGTTGGCTCTTTGTCTTTCGACTAGGGTATGTAAACCTTCTGTAATTTCATTCATAGACAGAGAGGTTTATTGTACATAGTACACAATTTATCTAAAGTTTCTCTTGGTAATTTGCGCCTTACAACTACCTTTGTCATCCATTCAGCAGTCTGAATTTGGATGTTAAGGCTTAAGGCCTTGAGTAAAGACTCTAGCTCTAGTCTGAAAGTTTGGAGAGAATCTGTAGAATTATTAGCAGGTGGTAAATCCAGCAATTTTTGAACTAAGATAGTAATAGTTCTTTCCTTGTTATCGTAGTTGCTTAAGCAATTGAACAGCTAGGTCATAACCATCATGGTCAGTGTTATGTTAGATATTACCTTCAAGGCTTCATTTCGTAACAAGCCTTGTAAATAAGTGAACTTGGTTGTTTGAAGAATGTTAGTTTTAGAATCTACTGCATCCACGAATTTACTCCAGAAATCATCCCAACTCTCATTCTCGTTACCAGAGAATGTGGGTATATTGAAATGAGGTAATTTGACATCAGGATCTGGATGTGCAGTAGAGGCTGTTGTTAATTTGTTTTTAGCAATTTGCTTTTTGAAGGGTTGAAGTTTAGCTTTAGAAGTTCATACTGGGCTAAATCATTTACAATGTCCTCAAGCTCAGTTTCACCTATTGAGGTTTGGTAAAGTTCTGTCAAGTACAGATTCATATGCTGTTTAATATGCTCGAATTTGCCTTCAGCAACTTGAGGTAAGTCTTCTAATTCAATGTAGTCAACAGGTGACTGTTGTGACAGATTTTGACACTTGGTAATCTGTTGGGTCAAGTGACCTTTCAGACCAATAAGGGTCCTTTTCATTTTGTCAGCCGTTTCCATCTTGCTGGGTAAGGGCTGGTCTGATAGTAAATAGTTGTTACTGATGTAACTGGGATATTGGCTCATTCAATGGAGCTCAATACCAATATAATAGCCTAATGTATTTGAATAGACTATAATACCTCGTTTAGAGGTTAATTTGCCTACCTAACAATAGATAGCTAATATTTTGAGTAGTACTCGAATGCCACTATTGGATTTTCGTCCGGTTAGCTCATCAATTATCACCATTCGATCCAACAGTGAACATTCGGCAGTACTCAAAAAAAATAATACACGAATAATATGTTAAAAGGCACAAAAGGGATTTGGTGATCCCACCCCAAATCAAGGTCAGCACAATCTAAATAATATGTATGTACACCAGTACTGTCTAGTACAGTACTCACTAAATAATTCCTACCTAGGAATGACTAAATGGTTTAGGCTGCATTTGTACAAACATTAGTACAATTACAGTCTAAATATCCTACCTCGTCAAAGGTTGGCATATATGCAATGGTGCAGTAATATAGATATATGGTGCTATGTTTTTGGGATTTTTTGTTTGATATATATGTTTGTGCTTAAAACCACAAGTGAAAATTTATAAATATATAACACTAAGGTTACATTATGCATAAAGTATTAATAGAAATGTTGATAAAATAAATAAGTTTTAGGCAATAATATGGGCAGTCTGCGGACAGCCGCAAATAATAAATATACTGGTAAATAGCCTAATAATATTAACACTCTAGTTAGTGTTAGTAAATAGTTAATTATATGAGGCCAGTAATTTGGGTGAATATACTGGACCCTAAATGATTAATGGGACATCCGGTTCGGTGGACCAAAATTTTGTTTTGGGATCTGAGAACCGGTATAGATTTTAATATTAATTGTGATTGATGATAGCTTGACTTTCAGCTATCTAGGTTCGAAGGACCAAAATTTTCCGAGAACCTGTATATTTAGCATTGATCTATCCGGTTCGTTAAGGACCAAAATTTTGTGGGGAAAACCTGACTCCAATAACTAATAATTAAATAAATATATATACTTCGATAGTTATGAAGGACCACCACTTTTTGAGAAAAAGTGGAAAACAAAGAGACAATGGAAAAACTGATCCTAGGAACTAGTGCCCTATGGATCTTGGTAAAACTGTAATGTTTATATAAATGGAGTCAAATTAACTTACACAAAATTGGGGGGTTACATGCTAAAAAATTAACACATCCCTTGCATTATTCTGGTTCTTCACCAGAGTAAATCAAATATGAAAGTAAATAAGGTTTAATATATAATATTAATTGGAGGTAAATGCACCTCAATATACTACTGAAATGTTGAAATGTATCAGTAAATCAATGGATTAGTGTAATTGATCTCTTTAGAAGATCACTACTGTAACTATGGAGTTATTGCTACAGATAAAAAAGGAACAGCTTAGCTGTAAATCTAATGAGAAGTATATCAGTTGCTACGCTCCACCGACGACGTGTTGCATAGGGCAAATTGTTGCACAGAACGGTGGGGAAGCCTAGCACCTCGGTTGGCATCACCTTGGTACTGAAAGGCAATTACATTGTAGAAATCTTCTACATAATAGGTATTTACAATTACATCCTAAATCATGAGGATAACTGTAGTAAATTATCAGCTAATGTCTGAGTAATTTATATTCAAACACTGTAAATTCTTTCAGGAGAAAAATAAACTAATAATCATCTAATTAGATGGTAAATTTACTAAAGACACGTACTAGATTTTGTTATTTTGCATTCGGCCTAACGACTGCTAGCCTAAATGTTATTTGTGGCCACATAATAACAAGAAGGTAAACCTAGCTACCAAGCCTCGTGTCGTTGATGTAGAGACTTGAGCAATTCTTCGTCCTCCAGCTTCTGCTTGAAGGCGTTGACCCTGGAGTTGCTCATATACTAGTCTGTGACACGGCTATGTTATGCCAGATAACGTGGCACCGCTCAACTGATCGTGGGAGCGAAATAAGTAGGTCAAAACACAACTCTGCTACACGCTGTCAATAGCGTCCGAGTCGTCTCTCGTGTGTGTCAAGTGACGCTCTCCCGTCTTCCTCCTCTTCCTTATTGCGCATGCGCGGCTCTCGATATACATCTCGAGCGTAAATGAATATGTATTTATCGCATTTGACTAAGGAAGGAAGAGGTAATAACGTGTATTAATATCACAATAAATTCTTCTGTGATAAAATAGAATTTCTCGTAACATAAATTGGCTTAATAAAAGTTGTGCAGCCAATCGAGGAAATTAAAGTAAAATCATTTGCATCAAAATAATTTCCTCTAGAATGTTTAATATTAACTAAATAAGGGAACTCCAGTAAGTAGTAGTATACTACGAAATTAAAGTTAACTATTTTCAGTAAATGAAATAATATACTGGACTCTTGTTATAAATTCAACTAAATGTGGAGAAAATTCATGTTGCTGCCTGTCGTTCCTCACGTCATCACTCGGACTAGGAGGAATTTGGCAATGAATAAATCATGATAATGATTAAATCTAAAAGTTAGTAATTTTAGTAACTACTTTGGTTAATTCAAAGGTTGTATAAATACAATGATGTATAAAACTGTTGGTTATTTCCAACAGGTTCACTCTTCCAAAACTCTCATCCCTTGTTGCAAACAAAATATTCTCTTTATCCTCCTCCATCTATATATTTGAGCAATAGCACTAATACTGCACAGATTTCACTATTTCAGTCCCTGCACCACTGGGTAACACTATCACTGTGCAATGAGTTCAGTGGCAACACTGATCACGACACTGGTAACACTTTATTTGTACCTTGGCAACACTGTCTTGAAATCTTGGCAACACTATTGCCTGATTTACGTATCCTGGCAAGGACGCCAATTTGTTACAGGGGAAGGGGGGGATGGGCTGAGGCTGCTAAGGGCTAGGGGAAAAGAAGGTTAGTCTGTATGACTCAAGAAACTTCCCAGTGTCTATTGGTCCCTAAGATGAGGACCAGGCCATGCCCACCAACAGAGGTCTATGCTCCCACCAACTGTGTGCCACTGACCGCCCTGGGAGCCCTCCAGTCGAACCACGGGGGAACTGCTACCAGCAATTCCGGCTTTGCCCCATTGAGGAGTGAAGGAATACTCAGATTTATCTTCAACAGTACTTTCTCTGAATCTTGCCCGCCATAATAAAGGGGTCACAGGTTCCTCGTCCACACCTGTATCTCTCAATTGTCAATATGGTTGCCAGCTAGGTTTATAACTCTGCACCCTAGCTGTGCAGTTCAGTGGTTACACTCTATGTTGCCTGATAGCGTTACATTTTGCTACTCTTAGAGTGTTAAAAGAGGATTGACAGATTGGGGTACATTTCCATGAATATCAGTGTTGCTCTAACTCTGCCAGTCACTAAGATATTTTCACATGAAATATACCGTTCATAAATTTTGATATAGTATCATTCGTATATGCTCATAGAGATATATGGAGGCGCACATAAACACGTCAGTTAAATTATATGAAGTTTACTAACGAAAAAACTACTCTGCTCGTGCCACTCCCATAAGTTCAAATTTCAGTTCAAGAGTTCAAAAAGAAAGGTGAAACGACATGTAACCTCTGAAGAGTTAACCAACACAAAACCTTGTACCCCCTATTAGACTAATTTAAATGAACTTCTTTTCGACGGCTCATAAAATGGAAGAAAGGGTCCTGAAAGATATTGGTGATAGGAACATTATCCCTACTGATAACAAATAAGAAAATAACACTGACAATGTACTATAAAACCAAAAAAAAAAAACGGCCAACCGGCTAATGAAAAACTCCCCAGAAACCAAAAAGAACGCCTTGAAGGAAACCAATGTGTGTGTTATATGGTTATGTTACAATTCATATCACCTCACATATTATTGTAACATATCACCTCACCGAAATGAGAGTATAAAATGAAAGCTGTTTCATTTTCGAAACGCGACACTTGAGCGCGTTTCGTAAAACTTATTACATTTTCAAAGACTTTAGTTTATCTACACACAACTTATGCTTTATGAAACAACATTGGCTCTTATACCTGCATTTGGGTGAGGTGATGTAATACAATAGTGGGGTGAAACACAGAACATGGAAAACGGGGTATAGATTTGTAGAAGTAGAAGTTGGGGTACCAATAGAACTGCAGAAGGCCTATTGGCCCATATTTCTTGATGTTTCTATATTGGAGCGGAGTCTTGAAGTGGGTAGAATATAGTTGTGCGTTAATTAGCTGTTGATTGCTGGTGTTGACTTCTTGATGTGTAGTGCCTCGCAGATATCAAGCTGCCTGCTGTCGCTGTATCTATCAATGATTTCTGTGTTGTTTGTTAAGATTTCTCTGGTGATGGTTTGGTTGTGGGAAGAGAATATATGTTCCTTAATGGAGCCCTGTTGCTTATGCATCGTTAAACGCCTGGAAAGAGATGTTGTTGTCTTGCCTATATACTGAGTTTTTTGAGGCTTATAATCCCCAAGAGGGCATTAGAAGGCATAGACGACGTTTATCTCTTTTAGAGCGTTCTGCTCCGTGTCTGGAGAGTTTCTCATGAGAAGGCTGGCCGTTTTTTTGGTTTTATAGTAAATCGTTAGTTGTATCTTCTGATTTTTGTCTGTAGGGATAACATTTCTATTAACAATATCTTTCAGGACCCTTTCCTCCGTTTTATGAGCTGTGGAGAAGAAGTTCCTGTAAAATAGTCTAATAGGGGGGTATAGGTGTTGTATTATTTGTCTCTTCAGAGGTTGCATGGCGTTTCACTTTCCTTCTTATGATGTCTTCAATGAAACCATTGGAGAAGTCGTTGTTGACTAGGACCTGCCTTACCCTACAGAGTTCTTCGTCGACTTGCTTCCATTCTGAGCTGTGGCTGAGAGCACGGTCGACATAAGCGTTAACAACACTCCTCTTGTACCTGTCTGGGCAGTCACTGTTGGCATTTAGGCACATTCCTATGTTTGTTTCCTTAGTGTAGACTGCAGTGTGGAAACATCCGCTCGTTTCCATGACTGTTACATCTAGAAAGGGTAGCTTCCCAACCTTCTCCATCTCGTAAGTGAAACGCAAAACAGAATTCTGCTCAAACGCCTCTTTCAGCTCTTGCAGATGTCTGACATCAGGTACCTGTTTAAAAATGTCGTCAACATACCTGCAGTATATGGCCGGTTTCAAGTTCAAGTCGACTAAGACTTTTTTCTCGATAGTACCCATGTAGAAGTTCGTAAACAGGACACCTAGGGGAGAACCCATGGCGACCCCATCTACTTGCTTAAACATGTGCCCATCCGGGCTCAAGAAGGGTGCCTCCTTAGTACAAGCTTGGAGTAGTTTCCTCAGGATATTTTCTGGTATGTCAAGAGGAGTACAGGCCGGATCACGATACACTCGGTCCATTATCATCCCGATTGTTTCATCCACAGGTACGTTTGAAAACAGTGATTCTACGTCCAACGAGGCTCTTATCCCTGTTGCCCGTGTTCCCCGCAGTAAGTCAACAAATTCCTTCGGGGACTTCAGGCTGAAGGCGCAAGGGACATAAGGAGTCAGTAAGCCGTTGAGTCGTTTCGCCAGTCTGTACGTGGGTGTGGGTATCTGGCTGATGATTGGCCGAAGTGGGTTTCCAGGCTTATGCGTCTTGACATTTCCATACGCATATCCAGGTTTATATTCCCCAAAAATCAAAAGTCAGGTGTTTGATGTTGGCCCAATCGTCGTTCACCTTCAATTTCCTGGTTCTATAATGCCGGTACAACACTTTATTTTCTACAATGAAACCAGGGATAGTGTTAGGGTGGGTCTCAGCCTGTAAGAATAAAGATGTTATGGAGGGATCCTCTCTCTGCAACTTACGAAACTCCAGCACTGTGAGATTCGGGGGGAGGCTCGGAGGATCTTGAGGAACAGCTGCAGCAGCTGGTTTCGGGTGAGCAGCTGTGGCCCGCTTCGTCACCATAACAGTAGGGAAGACGTTGTCAGAATCTGTTGCTTGGATCTCTTCAACCAACTGCAAAACAGGATTTTTCACTGCCGAGTCACATACCTGGGGATCTTCCTTGATGATTACATTTGCAGGTTGTTGATCTTCTGCCAAGTCGTTACCCAGGAGAAGTTGAACTCCTGTCATGGGAAAAGGCTTTTCTCGGATGGCGACTTGGACTTCACGTTGCATAAACGGACAATCCAGGCGGACTCTGGCAAGTGGATATGGTGTAGTAGCAGTTAGGTCCGTGATGAGAACAGTTTCTCCAGTGTAGGTGACGTTGGTTACAGCTGACATCAGAAGAATGGACTGTAGAGCAGCTGTGTCCCTTAATAAGATCTTCACTTTGAACCTTTCCTCCGAATTTCCACGGCTGGCAGAGACTGTTCCGGAGTACAAGAGAGAGATCAGTGGAAGAAACAAAAATATTCATTACAGGCTTAGGACTCTTATGAATTTTAGGAGGAGGTGATTTGGGGTTATTCTCACTGCTGACCTTACAGTGAGGCTTGGTACACTTTTCTATGGTATGCCCATAGTCTTTGCAATAATTGCAATACAACGAGGAGTTCACATTACTGGTACTCACTTTTGAAGGACTAGACCAGGTTGACTTACTAGAAGGTGCGTCAGATGTTACTCTATGAATAAGACTGTAGGAGTCAGCCAATTGAGCACATCGGGTAAAGTCGTTTTCTTCCTTGTCGGCGAGGTAGAGACGTATTGAAGTGGAAACACGCCTGAGGAATTCTTCCACCAGGATGAGGTTGACGAGATCTGTAAAGGTGGAGACTTTTGCGGCTTCCAGCCACTTCATAAAATATCTCTTCTTGTTATTTGCCAACTCTAGATAAGTGGTAGCATTTGTTTTAATGTAATCTCTGAACTTACGTCTGTAGGTCTCGGCGGAGAGGAGGTAGGCATCAAGTACTGCTTGCTTCAGTACCTGGTAGTCGGTTTCAGATGCTATAGTACTGAGAGTCACTGCAGCTCTACCTGTTAAATGAGACCTGAGTAGCACAGACCACTGATCCTGAGGCCAGCTGAGTTGGGTAGCTAGAGCCTCAAATGAAGTAAAAACGACATCTACTTTTGCCTCAACAAATGATGGCATTAACTTAATTGCACGTGAAAGGTTAAAACGTACCGGAAGTTTAGCTTCAGCTTGTTGGCGCCGAGTGTGGTGTGTGGTTTCTAAGTCAAGTTCTTTCTTACGGTGGTCTAGAGCACTGGCGGCTTGCTTCTTATCGTGTTCACGTTGTATCTCCAGATCGCGTTCTTTTAATTCAAGCTGTTCCCTCTCATGCTCACGTTGGAATTCAGCGAGCTTAAGTTGAAGTTCGGTTTCCCGTTCCTTCTTTTGGAGAGCTTCCTTTTCAAAGGCAGCTTGTTCTTTCAGACGTTCACGTTCGGCGTTGGCGAGTTCTAGCTTCAATTTCATGGCTGCCAAGGCGTTCTTGTCTGCAATTAAGTAATGTTCATGAGATTCAGGAATAATAGCATCATTGTCTGATAACTGGTCCAGGATGAGGTTGTGCAGATCAGTTTTAGTGGCTCCATGTGGGGCTGTAAGGTGGTACTCATTTACTACAGTCAGCATCTCCGCCTTGGTGGCACGAACTAGTGTGCTCACTTCATCGTTCGGATTCTGTCGGAAGGTGGAAAAACGAAACATGGTGAATGATAGCAAATATATGCAAGAGAATACTCAGGTGGATGAACCAAAATATGAAATGTCAGTGACAGGATGACGTGGCAACGGTAAACTATCCTGTTAAACTTAATAATCAAGGTTACAATCAAGATCAAAAATGAAACTAAGCGTTTCAAGAAAGTAGGGAATCTTGTACCCGGTACTCTAAATGACGAGGATAAGGGCAAGAGGGATCCTACTTGAATGTTGAGACAATTGTCTCGAAGGTAGTCCAAAAAAATGTTGGGATTTCTTACCTTGTCTCTAATGACGAGAGTAAAGGTAAGAGGTTTCCTACTAAAACTAGATAGTACTTACAGAATTAACAATCTTTGTGCTCTGGAAAAGAATGTTAACTCCCTACCTGTGTAAGTACCATATCTCTGACCGACGCGTAGGGGTGCAAAGTGTCAATGACGAGAACTGCTTGTAGGGGTCCCAACCTTACAGCATAGTCCGTGCGAGAGGAATTTTTGCCCTCTATATCCTCCTACGTTCCGATTGCAAAGATGTGGGTGTACTTGATCCGAAGACAGACCAAAGTACCAGGGTACCAAAGGGGGTGATCTGTCTGAATGAAAACTCTCCTGTAGGGACGAGAATAAGGTGGAAACACAGGATATAGCAAAGATTATGGAACATCTAATCACGAGTGTTACGGACCCGAGTCCATCGTCGGACCACGGAGCAGTGACGACAACGCGATCTGTGAGTCTGCTCCCGAAAACCCCTCACCATGGACAACGCCATCTAGGGACGACGGATGGTGCCGGCGAGTAATGCTAGATTCTCGTCCTGGTAGCTCGTGAGGTGGCTAGTGCTGACCTCTGGTGAGGTGGTGCTCAGAACATCAGCACCATCTATTGAGCTAGAAACTGTGTGTTTGTGTAGCCAGTAAGTGACGTTTCCTAGTGGCCCCGTGTAAAGTCGCCAGTACTGATGATGTGTTTATTTGCAGAGGCGACTTAGGACAGTGGTAAAGTGCATGGAGTGAGTCTACCTAAGGCAGCCAAGGTCTCTTCACCAGTCTGCTTTGAAGAAGCTGTGAGCCATCCCCGGACGAACTCTAGTGAGGGAGTTATAGCCTGCCTGAGGAGTGGCAGTGTCGGGAATCGCCTTATCCGGGGCTGGCTGGTGGAAGAGACTACCCACTGTGGTGCTTATTGAGGAGAGTGACCAGCGTGTCACCCGAGGCTCCTGCCTAGGGCTAGGCCCCTAGTATCGGGCGTGAAGTGGCCTTAACAGCGAGGCTGATCGGTACCTGCCAGCTACGGGCTGGATCGTGGTTGAAGGCCATCACGACGAAGCACCCAGTGGGACGGAGATTTGGCTGACCTGAGGCCCGGGTAGATTCACCGAGAGAATCAAAGAGGATTCATCGTGGGCCTAAGAAGAGAACCAGGGCTACTCAGCGTGAACACCGTGGAGCATCCTGTGTCTTCCGAAGAGGACAACACTGTATATTTATCGTGTAGTTATAAACCCCGTGTGACTGTTATTTATTTATATGGTGGAGGTGAGAATATATATATATATATATATATATATATATATATATATATATATATATATAAATCAGAACATTTGTATCCCTCCCCCTTTAAGACAACTTGCGTTACGGAACACACCCCTTGAAAGCCTCTACTGACTTGGGGCCGGATTCCCAAACTCTACTACCATCAGAGAAGAACCCGGTTGCGTCCCAGCAGGGCCGTAACAACGAGTATGACTGTGGCCACCAGACACCACGTAATCCAAAGTCATTCAACAATCGTAAAATGCTACATCTGGAAAGCAAACAGTATGAAGCACCATTAAAATTAGTCAAACAATAAGAGTTCTGAAAAATTAAATTTGTAATAAAGCCAAGTTCAGTTACCACAACTTTAAGTGAAGGGTCTAGAAGCATTACCTGAGAGAGGCTCCTAGGACAGGACCCCAATTTGTGATGGTAAACGTTGGTGGTGCAATCTGTAATGCCAATCACAAAATATTTAAAAAGAAAAAAGAAAAAAAATTAAACTGCAAAAAAGGTGTCTTCACAGTGTGGTAAACTGTAGGATAAAGCAGACGGAAAAAACATTTAAAAATACTTTACTTAAAAAATAAATTAAACAAATTACAAAAAATATCCAGGCTTGGCTTTAATACAAAATGTGCAAAACAAACAAGATGAACAATCAAATTTACGTTATGTTAATGTGCAAAATAATATATGGTGCAGAATACCATGAGCTAGTCTGACTAAATCTGTTACCACAGTGAGATGTGTCAACAGGTCTACCCAGCGAGAGCAATCAGGAGTAATCTGAATCTTGGAGAGCTTGGTAGCACTATTTATACAGAATATTGGCCGGCCAGAGGGCACTGAGGTCTCCTTTAACTAGGAACCGGCTTACTTGGAGTGCTTGTTTGGGAGGGCGTGGCCTCACAGTGACCCAGGTGCGAGGTGGTGTGACGGACCGTGGGGGGAGCAGACTGGTGGTACTGTCTAGATGTCTGGAAGTAGTTGTTGTTGTTGTTGGCTACAGTTCTTGATTACATAAACGTGAATGAGTAGAATAGGCAATAATAGAGTAGGCCGAATCTCTTCCTAGAGATTTTACCGTGAGATATATATATTTATATATAGATATGCGAACAAGCCTGAATGGTCCCCAGGAATACATACAACTGAAAACTCACCACCCAGAAGTGACTCGAACCCATACTGCTAGGAGCACTCTGCTGGCGTACAGGATCCCTTAACCGCTCGAGCAACATGACCGGATGAAAGAGGATGGTAGCCGAGGCTATTTCCATCCCCCCGCGGCAGCCGGCACTCAGATGGTAATCTTGGGCATAGTATTTTATCAAATCACCTCATTGTTTGGGGCACACGTGAGGAACACAAATGCGACCAAGCCTGAATAGTCCCCAGGCATACATGCAACTGAAAACTCACACCCTAGAAGTGACTCGAAACCATACTGCCAAGAGCACTTTGCAACTGATGTACAGGGCACCTAATCCACTGGACCATCACTCGGGACAAAAGCTGATAGTAGCCAAGGCTATTTGCCCATCAGCCCACCGGCACGCTGATGGTAATCTTGGGCTTAGTATTTTATGAAAGCACCTCATTCTTTGGAGCACACACGAGGAACACAAATGCGAACAAGCCTGAATGTTCACCAGATATTCATGCAACTGAAAACTCACATTCCAGAAGTGACTCAAACCCATACTGCTAGGAGCACTTTGCAACTGGTGTACAGGGCACCTAATCCACTCGACTCTCACGACCGGGGCACACGTGAAGAACACAACTGTGAACAAGCCTGAATGGTCCCAAGGCATATAGCAACTGAAAACTCTCACCCCAGAAGTGACTCGAACCCATACTGCCAGGAGCACTTTGCAACTGGTGTACAGTGTACCAAATCCACTCGACCATCACGACCGGACAAAGCTGATGGTAGCCGAGGCTATTTGCCCATCAGCCCGCCAGCACTCTGATGGTAATCTTGATCATAGTATTTTATCAAATCACCTCAATCTTTGGGGCACACGTGAGCTTCACAAATGCGACAAAGCCTGAATGGTCCTCAGGTATACATTCAACTGAAACTCACACACCCAATCAGTGACTTGAACCCATACTGCCAGTAGCACTTTGCAACTGGTGTACAGGGCACCTAATCCACTCGACCATCACGACCGGACAAAAGCGATGTTAGCCGAGGCTATATGCCCATCAGCCCGCCGGCACTTTGATGGTAATCATGGGCTTAATATTTTTTGAAATCACCTCATTCCTAGGGCACACATGAGAAACACAAATGTGAACAAGCCTGAATGGTCCTCAGGACTATATTCAGCTGAAAACTAACCCACCCCAAAGTGACTAGAACCCATACTGCCAGGAGCACTCTGCTGGCATACAAGATCCCTTAACCACTCGACCAACACGACGGACAAAAGAGGATGGTAGCCGACTCTATTTCCATTTCCATCCACCTGACAGCACTCGGTTGGTAATCTTGGGACATGGTATTTTATCAAATCACCTCATTGTTTGGGGCACACAAGAGGAAAACAAATGCTAACAAGCCTGAATGGTCCTCAGGACTTATGCAACTGAAAATCACACCCCAGAAGTGACTCAAACCCATACTGCCAG
>WNGS01085591.1:0-15517 GCA_020271785.1 Procambarus virginalis
TGTGTAACTGTGTAACATAGTCTGGTAACTGACAGAATCTTGTCTGGTAACTGCCAGAACACTGTCTGGTAACTGTGTAACTGCCAGAACACTTTCTGATAACTGTGTAACTCCCAGAACATTGTCTTGTAACTGGTAACTGCCAGAACACTTTCTAATAAACTGTGTAACTGACAGAACACTGTCCGTAACTGTGTAACTGCCAGAACACTGTCTGGTAACTGCCAGAACACTGTCTGGTAACTGCCAGAACACTGTCTGGTAACTGCCAGACACTGTCTGCGTAACTGCCAGAACACTGTCCTGGTAACTGTGTAACTGCCAGAACCCTGTCTGGTAACTGTGTAACTGCCAGAACACTGTCTGGTAACTATGTACTGTCATAACACGGTCTGATATATATGTAACTGCCGGAATACTTCAAGTAACTGTGCAACTGTCAGAACACTGTCTGATTACTGTGTAAATGTCAGAACACTGTCTGGTACCTGTGTAACTGCCAGAACATTGTCTGGTAACTGTATAACTGTCAGACCATTGTCTGGTAACTGTGTAACTGTCAGAACACTGTCTGGTAACTGTGTAACTGTCAGAACACTGTCTGGTAACTGTGTAACTGTCAGAACACTGTCTGGTTACTGTGTAAATGTCGAATCAATGTCTGGTTACTACCAGCATACTGTTAACTGTGTAATAACCAGAACGCTGTTTGTAAATGCAGGAACACTGTTGGTTACGGTCAGAACACTGTTGATAACTGCCAGAACACTGTTGGCAAATGCCGGAACACTGTCTGGTAACTGTGTAACTGCCAGAACACTTTTTGGCAACTGTGTAACATTCATAACACTGCGTGGTAAATGCCTAAACACAGTCTGGAATCTGTCAGAACACGGTCTGCTATCTGAGTAACTGCCAGAACATTGTCTGGTAACAGTGAAACATGCATAACAATGTCTGGTAACTGACAAAACACTGTCTGCTAACTGCCAGAACAAAATTTTGTATCTGTGTAACTGCCAAAACAGTCTGGAAACTGTGTATCTGGCAAAACACAGTCTGGTAACGGTGTAAAAGCCAGAACACTGCCTGATAATATTGTAACTGCCAGAACACAGTCTGGTAACTGCTAGTACACAATCTGGTAACTTTTGCTAGAACACTGTCTGGTACCCGTGTAACGGCACGAATATTGTCTGGTAAATGTGTAAGTGCCAGAACACTGTCTGGTTACTGTGTAAATATCAGAACACTGTCCGGTAACTGTGTAACTACCAGACCATTGTCTGGTAACTGTGTAATTGCCAGAACACTGTCTGGTAACTGTGTAAATGCCAGAACACTGACTGGTAACTGCGTAACTGCGGAATACCGTCTGGTAACTTTGTAACTGTCATAACACTTTCTGGTTACTTTGTAAATATCAGAACACTGTCTGGTAACTGCCAGCATACTGTTAACTGTGTAACTGCCAGAACACTCATAATAACTGCCAGAACACTGTTGGTAACTGCCAGAACTCTGTTGGTAACTGCCGGAACTCTGTTGGTAACTACCAAAACACTGTTGGTAACTGCCAGAACATTGTCTGGTAAATGTGTAACTGCCACAAAACTGTCTGGTAACTGTGTAACTGCCAGAACACTGTCTTCTAACTGTGTAACTTTCAGAACACTGTCTAGTAACTGAGTAACTGCCAAAACACTGTCTGATAACTGTGTAACTGCCAGAACGCTCATGGTAACTGCCAGAACACTGTTGGTAACTGACAGAACTCTGTTGTTAACTGCCAAAACACTGTTGGTAACTGCTAGAACATTATCCGGTAAATGTGTGACTGCCAGAACATTGTCTGGTAAATGTGTAACTGCCACAAAACTGTCTGGTAACTGTGTAGCTGCCAAAACACTGTCTTCTAACTTTGTAACTTCCAGAACACTGTCTGGTAATTGAGTAACTGCCAGAACACTGTCTTCTAACTGTGTAACTTCCAGAACACTGTCTGGTAATTGAGTAACTGCCAGAACACTGTCTGATAACTGTGTAACTGCCAGAACACTGTTGTTAACTGCCAGAACACTGTTGGTAACTGTCAAAACACTGTTGGTAACTGCCAGAAAAATGTCTGGTAACTGTGTAACTGTCAGAACACTGTTGGTAACTGTTAAAACACTGTTGGTAACTGCCAGAAAAATGTCTGTTAACTGTGTAACTGTCAGTAACACTGTTGGTAACTGCCGGCACATTATCAAGTATCTGCCAGAACACTGCCTGGTGTTTACCGGGCAGAACACTGACTGATAAGTGTGTAACAGGCAGAACACTGTCTGGTAAGTGTGTAAATGTCAGAACACTGTCTGGTAACTGTGTAACTGCCAGAACATTGTCTGGTAACTGTATAACTGATTGAACACTGTCTTGTAGCTGTGTTAACTGCCAGAACACTGTCCGGTAACTGAGTAACTGCCAGAATACTGTTTGGTATCAATGTAATTATCAGAATACTGTTAGTAACTACCAGATGACTGTCTTGTAACTTTGTAACTGTCAGAACACTGTATAGAACTGCCAAAACACAGTCTGCTAACTGCCAGAACACTGTCTGGTAGCTGTATAATTGTCGGAAAACTGTCTGGTAACTGTGTAACTGCCACTACACTGTCTGATAACAGTGTACCTGCCAGAAGACTGTCTGGTAACTGTGTAACTGAAATTCCACTTTTTGGTAGCAGAGTAACTGCCAGAACACTGTCTAGTAACTGTGGAACTGTCAGAACACTGTCTGGTAACTGCTAGAACAGTGCAGCCGATGAGTTACAATAACGTGGCAAAAGTATGTTGACCAGACCACACACTAGAAGGTCATGGGACGACGACGTTTCGGTCCGTCTTGGACCATTCTCAAGTCGCTTGTGAGAATGGTCCAGGACGGACCGAAACGTCGTCGTCCCTTCACCTTCTTGTGTAGGGTCTGGTGAACATGCTAGAACACTGTCTGGTGATTGTGTAACTGCCAAAAAACTGTCTGTTACCTTTACAACTGCCAGAACACTGTCTGGTAACTGTGAAATTGACAGAACACAGTCTGGTAACTGACAGAGCACAGTGTGGTAACTGTGTAACTGCTATAATATTGTCTGGTAACTGTGTAACTGACAGAACACTGTCTTGTAACTGTGTAACTGATTGAACACTGTCTTGTAACTGTGTACCTAATCAGTTACAGTTTTGGCACCGTATCAGGCAGTGCCAAAACACTGTCTGATACTGTGTAACTGCCAGAACACTGTTGGTAACTTCGAGACCACTGTTGGTAGCTGACAGAACACTGTTGGTATCTGCCATAACACTGTTGGTAACTTCCAGAACTCTGTTGGTATCTGTCAGAACACTGTTGGTAACTGCCAGAACACTGTCTGGTAACTGTCTGTCAGTAGCACTGTTGGTAACTTCCAGAACACTATCTTGTAGCTACCAGAACACTGTCTGGTAAGTGTGTAACAGGCAGAACACTGTCTGGTAAGTGTGTATCTGTCAGTACACTGTCTGGTAACTGTGAAAATGCCAGAACACTGTGTGGTAACTGTGTAACTGCCAGAACACTGTCTGGTAACCATGTTACTGTCTAGACACTCTTTGGTAAGTGTGTAACTGTCAGAACACTGTCTGTTAACTGTGTAATTGACGGAACACTGTCTGGTAGCTGCCAGAACATTGTTTGGTAACTGCTAGAACACTGTCTGGTAAATGTGTAACTACCAGAACACTGTTGGTAACTGCCTGAACACAGTTTGGTAACTGTGTAACTGCCAGAACATTGTCTGGTAACCGTGTAACAACCCGAACACTGTCAGTTAACTGTGAAACTGCCAGAACATTGACTTTTAACTGTGTAATTGCCAGAACACTGTCTGGTAACTGTGAAACTGGCAGAACACTGTCTGTTAACCGTGTAACTGCCACGAAACTGTCTGGTAACCGTGGTACTGTCAAGACTCTGTTTGGTAACTGTGTAACTGTCAGAACACTGTCTGGTAACTGTGTAATTGCCAGAACACTGTCTGATAACCGTATAACTGTCAAGACACTGTCTAGAAACTTTGTAACTGCCAGAAAACTCTCTGGAAACTGTGGAACTTTCAGAATTCAGTCTGGTAACTGCCAGAACACTGTTTGATAACTGCCAGAACACAGTCTGGTAACTGAGTAACTGTCAGAAAACTAGTGGTAACTGCCAGAACAATGACTGGTAACTGTGTAACTGCCAAAACACTGTTAGTAACTGCCAGAACACTGTCAGGTATCTTTTTAACTGACAGAACACTCTCTGTTGAATGCCACAACACTGCCAGGTATCTGTGTAACTACCAGAAAAATGTTTAGTAATTGCCAAAACACGATTTGGTAACAGTTTAAGTGCCAGAAAACAGTCTTGTAACTGCCAGAACACAGTCTGGTAACAGCCAGAACAGTCTGGTAATTGCCAAAACACAGTCTGGTAACTGCCAGAACATTGTCTGGTAATTATGTAACTGCCAGAATACTTTCTGATAACTGTGTAACTGGCAGAACAAATTCTGGTAATTGTGTAGCTGCCAGAACACTGTCTGGTAACTGTCTAACGACCAGAACACTGTCTTGTGACTGTTTAACTGTCAAAACACTGTCTGGAAACTATTTAACTGTTAGAAGGTTGTCTGATAACTGAGTAACTGCCGGAATACTGTCTGGTAACTTGGTAACTGTCATGACACTGTCTGGTTACTTTGTAAATGTCAGAACACTCTCTGGTAACTGCCAGCATACTGTTAACTGTGTAACTGCTAGAACACTGTTGGTAACTGCCAGAACACTATATGTTAAATGTGTATCTTTCAGAACTATGTCTGGTAACGTTATAACTGCCAAAACACTGTTTGGTAACCGTTTAACTGCCAGAACACAGTCTAGTAACTGCCAGAACACAGGCTGGTAACTGCCAGAACACAGTCTGGTAACTGCAAGAACACAGCTTGGTAATTGCCAGAACACTGTCTGGTAAATGTGTAACTGTCAAAACACTTTCTAGTAGCTCCCAGTACTGTTAACTGTGTAACTGCCAGAACACTGTTGGTAACTGCCAGAACACTATTGGTAACTGTCAGTACACTGATGGTAACTGCTAGAACACTGTTGGTAAATGCCAGAACACTGTTGGTAACTGCCAGAACACTGTTGGCAACTGCCAGAACACTGTCTGGTTACTGTGTAACTGTCAGTAACACTGTTGGTAACTGTGTAACTGTCAGAACATTGTCTGAGAACTGTGTAACTTTCAGAACACTGTCTGGTAGCTGTGTAACTGCCAGAACATTGTCTTATAACTGTGTAACTGCCAGAACACTGTCTGGTTACAGTGTAATTGCCAGAACACTGTCTGGTAACTGTGTAACTGTCAGAACACTGTCTGGTAACTGCTAGAACACTACAGTCGATGAGTTACAATAACGTGGCTAAAGTATATTGACCAGACCACACACTAGAAGGTGATGAGACGTCGACGTTTCGGTCCGTCTTGGACCAGTCTGAAGTCGATTGTGAGAATGATCCAGGACGGACCGAAACGTTGTCGTCCCTTCACCTTCTAGTTTGGGGTCTGGTGAACATGCCAGAACACTGTCTGGTGATTGTGTAACTGCCAGAATACACTCTGTTACCTTTTGAACTTATAGAACACTGTCTGGTAACTGTGAAACTGACAGAACACGGTCTGGTAACTGTGAAACTGACAGAACACGGTCTGGTAACTGACAGAACACAGTCTAGTAACTGTGTAACTGCCAGAACACAGTTTGGTAACTGTTTAACTGCCAGAACATTGTCTGGTAACTGTGTAACTGCCAGAACACTGTCTGGTAACTGTGTAACTGCCAGAACACTGTCTGGTAACTGTGTAAATGCCAGAATACTGTCCGGTAAATGTGTAACTGCCGGAACACTGTCTGGTAAGAGTTTAACTGCCAGAACATTGTCTGGTAACTGTGTAACTGTCAGAACACTGTCTGGTTACTTTGTAAATGTCAGAACACTGTCTGGTAACTGCCAACATACTGTTAACTGAGTAACTACCAGAACACTCTTTGTAACTGCTAGAACACTGTTGGTAACCAATGACCTCCACAATCCAGGCCAACATGCATTTAGAGCAGGAAGATCATGCTTCTCACAGCTACTTGACCACTATGACAAAATCACTGAGGCATTAGAGGAAAAACATAATGCAGATGTATACACAGATTTTGCAAAGGCATTCGACAAATGTGACCATGGAGTGATTGCACACAAAATGAGGTCAATGGGTATAACTGGTAAAGTACGACGCTGGATACGCAAATTTCCTGTCGAACAGAACACAAAGAGTAACATTCAATCAAGAAAAATCGAGTCCGAGCGCAGTTAAAAGCTCTGTACTTCAAGGTACATTCCTTGCACCACTGCTGTTCCTTATTCTCATATCAGACATAGACAAAAATACAAGTCACAGCTTCGTGTCATCCTTTGCAGATGATACAAAAATCAGCATGAAAATTACCTCTGCTGAAGACATTGATAAACTACAAACAGATATTAACAAAGTTTTCGATGGGCAGCAGAAAACATGATGTTTAACGGTGATAAATTCCAGGTACTCAGATACGGCAAAAATGAGTATCTAAAACATAATACAGGGTACAAAACATAATCGAATCTGCCCATAGTAGGAAAACAGCATGCCAAGGATTTGGGAATAATGTTTTCCGACGACCTAACGTTTAGGGAGCATAACCAAGCAAGTATTGCGTCAGCCAGAAAAATGATAGGATGGATTACGAGAACCTTCAAGTCCAGAGATCCCATCACAATGGTTGTACTCTTCAAATCACTTGTGTTGTCCCGTCTTGAGTACTGCTCAGTACTCACTTCGCCCTTCAGAGCTGGAGAGATTGCTGAAATTGAGGGAATACAGAGAACATATACGGCACGCATAGACGAGATAAAGCACCTAAATTATTGGGATCGTCTCAAAGCTCTCCAAATGTACTCACTAGAAAGGAGACGAGAGAGATACCAAATAATATAAACATGGAAAATACTGGAGGGACAGGTCCCAAATCTGTTCAGTAAAATAACAACGTACTGGAGTGAACGACATGGAAGAAAATGCAGAAGAGAACCATTGAAGATCAGAGGTGCCATGGGCACAACCAGAGAACACTGTATGAACATCAGAGGTCCACGGCTGTTCAACGTCCTACCAGCGAGCATCAGAAATATGACAGGAACAACCGTGGACATCTTCAAGAGGAAACTAGATTGTTTCCTTATTTCCAACCGGCCTGTGGTGGTTATGTGGGCCTGCGGGCCGCTCCAAGCAACAGCCTGGTGGACCAAACTCTCACAAGTCAAGTCTGGCCTCGAGCCGGGCATGAGGAGTAGAAGAACTCTCAGAACCCCATCAACCAGGTAACCAGGTATCAACCAGGTAACTGCCAGAACACTGTTAGTAACGGCCAGAACACTGTTGGTAACCGCAAAACCACTGTTGGTAACTGCCAGAACACTGTCTGATAAGTGTGTAACAGGCAGAACACTGTCTGGTAAGTGTGTAACTGCCAGAACACTGTCTGGTAACTGTGTAACTGCCAGAATATTGTCTCGTAGCTGTATTACTGTCAGAACACTGTCTGGTAACTATTTACCGCCCAGTACACAGTCTTGTAACTGCCAGAACACAGTCTGGTATTTGTAAGAACACAGCCTGGTAACTACCAGAACACTGTGTGGAAACTATGTAACTGCCAGAACACTGTCTGGTACACTGCAGCACTGTTCGGATAGCACTGTACGAACACTATCTGTTATCTGAGTAACTATGAGAATACTGTTGATAACTGCAAGAACACTGTCTGGTATCTTTGTAACTGCCAGAACACTGTCTGGTAACTGTGTAACTGCCACAGCACTCTCTGGTAACTGTGTAACTGTCACAACACTCTCTGGTAACTGTGTAACTGTCAAAACACTGTCTGGTAACTGTGTAACTGCCAGAACACTGGCTGGTAACTGTATAACTGCCAGAACACTGTCTGGTAACTGTGTAACTGTCACAACACTCTCTGGTAACTGTGTAACTGTCAAATCACTGTCTAAAAACTGTGTAACTGCCAGAACAATGTTTCGTAACAGTGTAACTGCCAAAACACTGGTAGTAACTGCAATAACTCTGTTATTAGCTGCCAGAACACTGTCTCGTAACGGCCAGAAAACAGTCTGGTAACTATGTAACAGTTAGAACACTGTCTGGTAATTGTGTAACTGCCAGAACACATTCTGGAAACTGTGTAACGGCCAGAACACTGTCTGGTATCTGCCAGAACACTGTCTGGTAACTACCAGAACACTGTCTGGTAACTATGTAACTGCCAGAACTCTGTCTTGTAACTGTATAACTGCCAGAACACTGTCTGGTAACTGTGTAACTGCCAGAACACTGTCTGGTAACTGTGTAACTGCCAGAACACTGTCTGGTAACTGTGTAACTGCCAAAACAGTGTCTGGTAACTGTGTAACTGCCAAAACAGTGTCTGGCAACTGAGTAACTATCTGAATACTATTGGTAACCCTGCCAGAACACTGTCTGGAAACTGTGTAACTGTCAGAACACTGTCTGGTAAATGCCAAAACACAGTTTGCTAACTGTCCGAACACTGTCTGGTAAATGTATAACTCACGAAACACTGGCTGGGAACTGCTAGAACGCTGTCTGGTAACTGCTAGAACACTGCCTGGTGATTGTGTAACTGCCATAATACTATCTGGTAACTGCGCAACTGACAGAACACAGTCTGGCATCTTTGTAACTGCCAAAACACTAGTTGGTATCCGTTTAACTGACAGAACTCAGTCTGGTAGCTGCCAGAAAACTGTCTGGTAACTGTGTAACTGCCAAAACACTTTCTAATAGCTGTATACCTGTCAAAACACTGTCTGATAACTGCGTAACTGTCAGAACACTGTTTGGAAACTGTGTAACTGTCAGAACCCTGTCTGATAACTGTGTAACTGCCAGAACACTGTCTGGTAACTGTGTAACTGCCAGAAGATTATCTGGTAACTGTGTATCAGTCAGACGTCCATCTGGTAACTGAAGAACTGCCAGATCACTCTCTGGTAACGGTGTAAATGCCAGAATACTTTCTTTTTAACTGTGTAACTGCCAGAATACTTTCTTTTTAACTGTGTAACTGCCAGAACACTGTCTTGTTATTATTAACTGTCAGAACACTGTCTGGTTATTGTTTACTGTCAGAATACTGTCTAGTAACTGTGCACGAATACTGTCAGTTAACTGTATAACTGTCAGCACACTGTCTGGTTATTGTGTGAATGTAAGGACACTGTATGTAAGTGCCAGCATACTGTTAACTGCGTATCTGCCAGAACACTGTTGGTAACTGCCAGAACACTGTTGATAACTGCCAGAACACTGTTGGTAACTGCAAGAACACTCTCTGGTAACTGCCAGAACACTGTCTTGCATATGTGTAACTGTCAGAACACTATTGGTAACTGCTTAAACACTGTATGGTAACTGCCAAAACACTATTTGGTAACTGTGTAACTGTCAGAACAATGTTGGTAACTCGCAGAATACTGGTAACTGTGTAACTGCCATAACACTGCCTGTTAACTGCCAAAACCCGGATTGCTAACTGCCAGATCACTGTCTGTTAACTGAATAACTGCCAAAACACTGTTTGCTAACTATGTAACTCCCAGAAAAGTGTCTGGTAACTATGTAACTGCCAGAACACTGTCTGGTTACTATGTAACTCCCAGAAAACTGTCTGGTAACTGTATAACTGCCAGAACACTGTATGGTAACTATGTAACTGCCGGAATACTGTCTGGTAACAGTGTAACTGCCAGAACACTGTCTGTTAACTGTGTTACTGAAAGAACACTGGTTGGGAACTGTCCGAACACTGTCTGGTAACTGTGTAACTGACGAAACACTGGCTGGGAGCTGTCAGAATGCTGTCTGGTAACTGCTAGAACACTGTCTGGTAACTGCTAGAACACTGCCTGGTGATTGTGTAACTGCCAGAATACTATCTTGTAACTGCGCAACTGACAGAACACTGTCTGGTAACTTTGTAACTGCCAAAACACTATTTGGTATCCGTTTAACTGAGAGAACATAGTCTGCTATCTGCCAGTACACAGTCTGGTAAATGCCAGAACACTGTCTGGTAACTGTGTAACTGCCAAAACACTGTCTGATAACTGTGTAACTGTCAGAACAATGTTTGGAAACTGTGTAACTGCCAGAACCCTGTCTGATAACTGTGTAACTGCCAGAACACAGTCTGGTAACTGTGTAACTGCCAAAAGACTATCTGGTAACTGTGTATCTGTCAGAACACTGTCTGGTAACTGTAGCTCACTCTCTGGTAACTGTGTAAATGCCAGAATACTTTCCTTTTAATTGTTTACTGTCAGAACACTGTCTGGTAACTGTATAACTGCCAGAACACTGTCTGGTAACTATGTAACTGCCGGAACGCTGTCTGGTAACAGTGTAACTGCCAGAACACTGTCTGTTAACTTTGTTACTAAAAGAATTCTGGTTGGGAACTGTCCGAACACTGTCTGGTAACTGTGTAACTGACGAAACACTGGCTGGGAACTGTCAGAACGCTGTCTGGTAACTGCTAGAACACTGCCTGGTGATTGTGTAACTGCCAAAATACTATCTGGTAACTGCGCAACTGACAGAACACTGTCTGGTAACTTTGTAACTGCCAAAACACTATTTGGTATCCGTTTAACAGACAGAACACAGTCTGATATCTGCCAGAACACAGTCTGGTACCTGCCAGAACACTGTCCGGTAACTGTGTAACTGACAAAACACTTTCTAATAACTGTGTACCTGTCAGAGCACTGTCTGGTAACTGTGTAACTGCCGGAATACTGTCAGTTAACTGTATAACTGTCAGCACACTGTCTGGTTATTATGTAAATGTAAGGACACTGTTTGTAACTGCCAGCATACTGTTAACTGCGTAACTGCCAGAACACTGTTGGTAACTGCCAGAACACTGTCCTATGCTTACAAAACAAGTCACTACCAAAAGGCTTAACAATCCTTGGCTTACAAAGGGAATACTTAAATCCATTAATAAAAAACATGACCTTGAGAAGAAGTATAGGCTAGGAACCGTCTCTAAAGAATTCTCTAAGAATTACTCTTTACTGCTATCTAAGATAATTAGACGAGCCAAAACTAAATACTACGAAGATAAATTTACCCAAATAAAGAGCAACATTAAAAAAACTTGGAGCACAATTTCACAAATCTTGGGATCAAAGAAGATTTTAAATAACAAACCAACACTCCTGTCAAATAACGATGGTCAGCTTTCAGCATCTGATTCTGCTATTGAGTTCATTAGGTTCTTCTCTTCCATTGGGCCATCCCTTGCAAATGATATTCCTTCTTCCAGTACTGAGGTTAAGGACTACCTTACAGGTAACTATCCACAGTCTCTGTACCTAAAGCCTACTAATTCCACTGATGTCAATGAGATAATCCTTTCCCTTAAAACCAAGTCTAGTGCCCTTGAGGAGATTCCGACATTAATTTACAAAAAAGCCTCCAGATCCTTAGCCCCTGCAATTACATTGCTCTTCAACAAGTCACTTGAACTCCAAACCTTCCCAGATATTCTAAAAAAAGCGAGAGTAACCCCTGTCTACAAATGTGGTGATCTCACTGATGTTAACAACTACAGGCCTATTTCAATCCTGCCTAACTTGTCAAAAATTTTTGAAAAACTAATCTACAAGCAGCTTTACTCTTATCTAGCCAAGCACAATATACTTAGCTCTTGCCAATATGGCTTCAGACCTAAAAAAAGCACTAACGATGCACTTGTTAGTATGATTAACTTAATTCATGCAGCTCTTGATAAAAATGAGTTCCCTATTGGGTTATTTGTGGACCTGCGTAAGGCTTTTGACACTGTGAACCACCAAAACCTTCTTCTTAAATTACATCATTATGGAGTCAGAGGACTCTCCCTGCAATACCTCAAATCTTACCTTACTGATAGACTCCAGTATGTTTCTGTGAACAATTCAATTTCTCCCACCCTACCCATCAACATTGGTGTTCCTCAGGGCAGTATACTTGGCCCTCTCCTCTTTCTCATCTACATTAATGACCTTCCAAATGCCTCCCAACACCTTAGACCAATTCTATTTGCTGACGACACAACCTTCATTTACTCCAGTCCTGACCCCCTTGCTCTAAATGCCACAGTAAATACCGAGCTTAATAAAGTCCATCTTTGGCTAACTGCCAACAAACTCACCCTTAACATTGACAAAACTTTCTATATTCTGTTTGGCAATAAATCCTCTAACCAAATAAATCTCAAGATTAACAATACCCAAATTTGTAACAAATTAGATGGCAAATTCCTTGGCGTTCTCATTGATCACAAGCTTAATTTCCAGGGACACATTCTAAATATATCAAAAAAGTTTCAAAAACTGTTGGCATTCTTTCTAAGATCAGATATTATGTACCCCGCCCTGCCCTGGTGACTCTCTATTACTCCCTCATCTATCCATATCTCAACTATGGTATTTGTGCTTGGGGTTCTACTACCCAAAATCATTTACGTCCTCTAATTACTCAACACAAAGCTGCTATTAGGACAATATCCAACTCTGGCCCCAGACATCACTCGGTACCCCTACTCAAATCTCTCAATATGTTAGATATTAAGTCACTGCACATTCTCTCATGTGTATTATACATATATAAAACGCTGAACTGTAATGCCAATCCTGACCTCAAAAGCTTCATTGAAAGCTGTAACAGAACCCATGAGCACCACACCAGAAATAAATACAGTTTTGATATTCCAAGAGTACGACTTAACCAAACTAGAAATGCTCTACAAATCAAGGGACCCAGAATGTGGAATGACCTTCCCAACCATGTTAAAGACTGTACCTCTCTCAACCAGTTTAAGATTAAAACTAAACACTACCTGATAAACTCCCTGTAACCTACCTTACCCCTCTATTGTCAACCCATGTCTTATTTTTTTTTTTTATTCAACGCTGTTTGTCTACATATTGTATTTGTGCTGCTTTTCAGTCATGTTCCCCCCTTTTTTTTGTACCTTTATTTGTATCTGTTCTCAAAACATTTTATTCTTTTTGTTCAATTAGCATTAAGTTTTAGATATTAATGTTTTCTTGCCCGAAACGCATTGCGTAATAGTGGCTTTAGGCATTGTATGTACTAGCTCTATCTATAAATCGATCCACTTATGTAAAATCTCTCTATGTATGTACCTTCCTGAATAAACATATTATATTTATATTTAACACTGTTGATAACTGCCAGAACACTGTTGATAACTGCAGGAACACTGTTGGTAACTGCCAGAACACTCTCTGGTAACTGCCAGCACACTGTCTTGTGTCTGTATAACTGTCAGAACACTGTTGATAACTGCAGGAACACTGTTGGTAACTGCCAGAACACTCTCTGGTAACGGCCTGAACACTGTCTTGTATCTGTGTGTCAGCACTCTTTTGGTAACTGCTTAAACACTGTATGGTAACAGCCAAAACACTATTTGGTAACTGTGTAACTGCCAGAACAATGTTGGTAACTGGCAGAACACTGGTAACTGTGTAACGGCTATAACACTCCTGAATAACTAACTGCCAAACTGCCTGCCAAAACCCGTTTACTAACTGCCAGATCACTGTCTGGTAACTGTATAACTGCAGGAACACTGTTTGCTAACTATGTAAACTGCCAGAACACTGTCTGGTAACTATATTACTCCCAGAAAACTGTCTGGTAACTATGTACTGCCGGAAAACTGTCTGGTAACAGTGTAACTGCCAGAACACTGTTTCTTAACTGTACAACTGCCAGAACACTGTCTGTTGACTGTGTTACTGAAAGAACACTGCCTGGGAACTGTCAGAACGCTGTCAGGTAACTTCTAGAACACTGTTTGTAACTGCCAGAACACTCTCTGGTAACTGGCAGAACAATGGTAACTGTGTAACTGCCATAACACTGCCTGGTAACTGCCAAACCCCGGTTTGCTAACTGCCAGATCACTATCTGGTAACTGTATAACTGCCAGAACACTGTTTGCTAACTAGGTAACTGCCGGAACACTGTTTGCTAACTATGTAACTGTCAGAATACTGTTGGGAACTGCCAGAACACTGTCTGGAAACTGTGTAACTGTCAGGACACTGTCTGGTAACTGCCAAAACACAGTCTGCTATCTGCCAGAACTCTGTCTGGTTACTGTAACTGCCAGATCACTGTCTGGTAACTGTGTTCCTGACAGAACACTCTCTTGTAACAGTGTAACTGCCAGAACACTGTCTGGAAACTGTGTATCTGCCAGAACACTGTCTGGTAACTGACAAAACACAGTCTGCTAACTGCCAGAACACTGTCTGGTAACTGTGTAACTGCCAGAACACTGTCTTGTAACTGTAAAGTTGCCAGACTACACTCTTGAAAATGTGTATCTGCCAGAACACTGTCTGGTAACTGTTTAACTGTCAAACCACTATCTTGAAACTGCGTAACTGTTAGAAGACTGTCAGTGTCTTCAAGTAAGTGAGTAACTGCCGGAATACTGTCTTACCAGACAGTATTCCGGCAGACATGTAACTGTAAGAACACTAGCTGGTAACTGTGTAACTGCCAGAACACGTTCTGGTAACTGTGTAACTGCCAGAAGTTATTCTTTAAGCTGAGAATCTGTCGGAATGCTGTCTGGTAACTGTAAACCTGCCAGTTCACTCTCTGGTATCTGTGTAAATGCAAGAATAATTTCTTTGTAACTGTGTAAATGCCAGAAAACAATCTGGTAACTGCTTAACTGCCTGAACACAGTCTGGTAACTGTTAACTGTCTGAACACTTTCTGGTAACCTCGTAACTGTTAGATCACTGTCTGTAACTGTGTAACTGCCAAATACAATCAGGTAACTCTGTAACTGTCGGAACACAAGCTGGTAACTGCCAGCATATTGTTAACTGAGTAACTGACAAAACACTGTTGGTAACAGCCAAACACTCTTGGTTACTGCCAGAACACTTTCTGGTAACTGCCAGAAACACTGTTTGGTGGTACTGTGTAACTGCCCGAATAATGTTGGTAACTGCCAGAACACTGGTAACTGTGTAACTGCCATAACACTGCTTGTAACTGCCAAAACACGTTTGGCTAACTGCTGAACACTGTCTTGTTGGTAACTGTATAACTGTCAGAACACTGTCTGGTAACGAAAACTGCCAGAACGTGTCTGTTAATTGTGTAACTGAAAAAACACTCGTTGGTAACTTTTAACTGACAAAACACTGTACGGTGACCATTTAACTGACAGAACACAGTCTGGTAACTGCCTGAACGCAGTCTGGTAACAGCCAGAAC
>WNGS01085591.1:43945-58563 GCA_020271785.1 Procambarus virginalis
TTGATTGCCAGCTGCAACCATGTTGTACCATTGTACAGATTCACTGTTTGTGCTTCTATCCTCCTCCTTCCTCCTCATTACCTTTCACGGTGATGTTGCCTGACAATACCTCTAATTTGTAGTAGAGTCTTGGGTATGAAGTATTCAATATGGTCTCCTTCAGCGCCTTCAGCAGCCAGCACATCTGCTCGTTCATTCCCACATATTCCAACATGGGAGGGGATCACAGAAACTTGATGACTCTTCCCTGATTGGTAAGTACTCTCACAGCACTATTAATTTCAGCGACTATTACAAGATTTTCTGCCCGATTTTTACTTAGGCTTTGCAGTGCTGCTTTTGAATCGGTGCAAATCACTACACCATTAGTGTTCCGTTCAAGAAACCTTAGCGCCATAACAATGGCAGTTAGCTCTGCTCGCGTTGAAGAGGCATAGTTCTCAATACGTGCTTTTTCTTCATTTCTGCGTTGGAAAGTATTATCCCTGATTACCCTATGCTGCACCAGCCCTGCCATTGACAGGATTAGATGACCCGTCAGTGTAGATTTGATCTAGTTCATCTCCGGCTTCTTTATAAATTTCCTCGCGATACTTGTGCCTCATTTCTTGTGGTAACATGTTGGATTTTTTCATTGCCATTTCATTGATGATGATCTTGCATGAGTCATCCTCCCAGGGAGGTAACCTCTCTACAGGCAGGAGCTCACGGGCTTGCTCAAGCAGGTGAAGCTCTTCGAGGTAGCAGACTGATCTGTGATGCCATTTTTTGCTTCTCCTGTTTCCCCCTGAAAGTAGCACAGAGCTCAGTTTTTTCTTAGCAATATCATTGTAATGGGGATCTCTAGCTATCCTAATTGCAAGCTTAGCATTCAGCTCCTGAATTCTGCTTTTAACACTGGGAAGGGACAACTCCTCTCGTAGATTAGACGTTTTGGCAGTTCTTGGAATTCCAAGAATGATTGTCATGGCTTCATTTGAATGCTTTCACGCCTTTTCATATCGCTTTGGGAGTAGGTGCACAGAACTGGTGCGGCATAGTCTATGACGGAGCGCACATAGGCTGTGTACATCATTTTAAGCACGGCAATAGAGGCTCCATGTCCATTCCAGGTCATAGCTTTCAGTGCCCTGAGTCAACTTTTGCATGTTCCGATGAGTTGATTGAGCTCCTCTTTCTTTCCCTTGTTAGAGCCGACAGTGACGCCAAGGTACCGATAGTGGTCAACCCATTCAAGTGTTACACCATTAATTTGCAGTTCTTCATTTGCTCTCCGCTTGTGATGGGAGTATGCCTTCGTCTTGTTTGTGGACAGTGAAACCGAGCTCAATACATTTCCTTCCAAGGAGATCAATGGACTGTTCAATTTTCCCAAGGTGGGAGCTTGTATTAGGACATCATCTGCATATCCCACTTGTTGTGTTCCTTCCGGAAAATCAATATTTGCAATGGCGTTCATAAGTACATTGAATAGTGTAGGGCTTAAGACTCCGCCTTGGGGGGTCCCGAGTTCCATATTCATTGTTCTGGAGATTGCTCCATTGAAGCAAACCTTGGCTTTCCTTCCTGTTAGGTAGTCTTCAACCCATTTCACAAGTCTCCCCTTGACACCCATGCATACAAGCTCGTCCATGATCGCAATCCCATGTGCTTTGTCGAAGGCTCCTTTGATGTCAACAAATACAGAGTACCTAGCCGTGTCATTAGCCAAGTAATTAACTATACAATTTGCTGTGCTCCGTCCTTTAACAAATCCATTGACCCCCTCCCTTAACCTGCCTATTTTGTGCAACAGTCGGTTTAGGATGATCCTTTCAAGCATCTTGCAAGTGCATGACACGAGACTGATAGGTCTGTAATTACCAGGGTCATTAGGCTTCGGTATGGGAACAATTATTGCGTGTTTCCATTGTGTGGGCAACACTCCACTTAGGAATGACTTGTTGAACAGGTGGAGTAGTGGATTCCCAGACACTTCACACAGTGCATTGAGTATGTCGTAGGTGACGCCATCTTCACCAGGTGCTGTACTTTTACCCTTTTTCATAGCGCCCCTTAATTCATCGATGTGGCTCCAATGTTCTGGATGGGGTTATGATTGCAGAATTAACTGAACTCTCCTTACAGCTAAGCCGTGTTTTCTCTTTATTAACATAATTAGCAGTAGACAAACATATAATAGTTTTAGTAACCTATCATTACTAAATTACTTTATTGATATAGGTTATGTTTATATATCCCCCCAATTATGTGTAGAGGGTAACACCCAGCAGAAGATATAATTTTAATACAGTCCACTTCTTTAATACAGTTCACTTAATTAAATAAAATTAATTCAACAAATGCTTGCTGGGAAAATCCCCCACAACACACAAACCAACACAGTCACTCAGACATTCACATGAGCATGCAAGGGGTAATCTGATTTGTACTTCAAAACAAAGTTACAAATTAAATCAGAATTTTAATGAGATTTAACGACTCAGATGAAGTTGTAAAACATTATATCTAGCTTTACTACAACATTTGGACCATAAGCACTCATCCACTGCCTTACTGTAACCAACATGAGAATCATAAACACTCACCCACCACATTACTGTAAGCAATATGTGAGTCATAAACACTCACCCACCACCACACTACTAGGTGAATACACTCCTCTCACACTCCTCTCACCCCTCCCACATTCCCACATGTCCCCACTCCTCCCTCTGCCATTCCCTTCCTGTTCCCCCTCCTCCTTCATCCCAGACCCCTGTTCCCCTCTCCTCCTCACCCCATATCCTCCATGTCCCGCTCCCTCCACAGCCAATACCCTCCCTTCCCTTGTCCCCCATCCCTCACCCAAGTATCCTCTGAGACACTATTAACCACTTCACATATCTCCGCACCTACGGAATAGCTTCATCCATCAGCAGAATGCTCATCAAGATGGGGACATGAAAATGAATAGAAGAAATGAGCTACAAGGCAATATACACTAACATAGATGGGATTTCAAATTAAACAAGTGACCTTAGAGAATGGGCACTAGAAGAAAACTCAGACATAATAGCACACACAGAAACAAAGCTAACGAAAACATAGCAAATGAAGTGTTTCTGCAGGGCTACTATATAGTGAGGAAAGAAAGAGGAAGAAGGAAGAGGAGGTGTAGCTCTGATGATAAGAAAAGGCTGGATTTTTGAGAAGATGGTTATTCAGGGCTGTGAGGTTTCAGTGACTACATAACAGGTACCATAAAAATTGGAGGACACAAACTTATAGTAGTAGTCATAATATAGCACACCACCATATGACAAAAGACCCAGACAGGAATCTGACAGAAATAACATATCTACTGTTAATATAATAGAGAGAGCAGCTTCTGTCGCTAGCAGGAACAGATCCGGACTACTAATCTTGGGAAACTTCAACCACGGGAATGTAGATGGGGAGAACAGAGACCCACATAGAGGACCAGACACATGGAGAGCTAAGCTGCTGGACGTGGCAACAAAAAACTTTCTAAGCCAACACATCGAGGGTCTGACAATAACGATAGGAGATGATGAACCAGCCTTGCTTGATCTGATATTTACCCTAAATGAGTCTGATAAAAAGGAAGTTAAGATGGAAGCCTCCTTGGGAATTATTGATCACAGTGTATTGAGCTTTGAGTACCTGGTAGAGCCAGGATTTATATCCCCCCCCCAAAAAAAAAACTAAAGAAAAGATAAAAAGGGCTGGCATACCGAAAGGGAAATTATGAGTTGAGAAAATTCCTATGGGATATAACATGATACACAGAACCCAGAACTATGTCCGTACAAGACATGATGGACTTTGTCACCCTAAAGTGTCAGAAGGCAGTAAACAGGTTTATCCCAGTCCAAAAGGAAAAAACCGAGATGCAAAAGAAGAATCCGTGGTTTATTAGAGCTTGTATAGAAGCAAAGGAACTGAACAAAAGGGCGTGGAGGAACTTCTGAAACAACAGAACACCAGAAAGCAGAGAGATACCAGAGAATCAGGAACAAGTATGTTAGTGTGAAAAGAGAAGCAGAGAAAATGAATGAAAATTATATAGCAAGCAAAGCCAAGACCGAACCAAAGCAACTCCACAGTCACATCAAAAGGAAAACAACAGTGAAAGCACAGGTGATGAAACATAGTACGGGTGTGGACAGGTATGATAAAGAGGTGTGTGTGAAGAGGTTCACAACAAGAGGTTCCAAGAGGTCATTACAATAGAACGAGGTGACGTCACTGCGCTAGGAGGGGTGACCGTAAACCTGGCGGCCTTGGAAGAGTTCGAAATTACAAGAGATGAGGTCTAGAGGTATCTGTTGGATCTGGACGTGAGAAAGGCTGTTGGTCCTGACGGAATCTCACCATGGGTATTGAAAGAGTGTGCAGAGGCACTTTGCTTGCCACTCTCCATAATGTATAGTAGATCACAGGAGACAGGAAACCGACCAGAAATATGGAAGACGGCTAATGTAGTCGCAATATACAAAAAGGGTGACCGACAAGAGGCACTGAACTACAGGCCAGTGTCCTTAACGTGTATACCATGCAAGGTGATGGAGAAGATCGTGAGAAAAAAACCTAGTAACACATCTGGAGAGAAGGGACTTCGTGACAAACGAAGCACATGAGTTCAGTGAGGGGAAATCTTGCCACACAGGCTTAATACAATTCTACGATCGAGTGGCAAAGATTAAACAAGAAAGAGAAAAATGGGCGGACTGCATTATTATGGACTGTTGGAAAGCCTTTGACACAGTACCCCTATAAGAGGCTGGTGCATAAGCTAGAGAAACAGGCAGGAGTAAATGGTAGAGAGCTCCAATGGATAAGAGGGTACCTAAGCAATAGGAAGCAGAGAGTTACAGTGAGCGGTGAGACCTCAGATTGGCGTGAAGTCACCAGTGGAGTCCCACAGGGCTCTGTACTCTGACCTATCCTGTTTCCAATATACATAAATGATCTCCCAGATGTTATAGACTCATTCCTCTCAATGTTTGCTGACGACACCAAAAATATGAGCAAGATTAAGACAGAGGAGGACAACTTGAGGCTTCAAATTAAACCTAGACAAACTGCAGGAATGGTACAGCAAATAGTTGTTGGAGTTTAACTCAAAGAAATGTAATATAATGAAGATTAGTGTAGGGAGCAGGAGGCCAAATACAAGGCATAATTTGGGAGACGAAATTCTTCAAGAATCAGAGAGAGAGAAAGACCTGGGGGTTGATTTCACACCAGACCTTTCCCTTGAAGCCCATATCAAGAGAATAACATCAGCAGCATATGCCAGGTTGGCCAACATAATTGCGGCCTTTAGAAACTTGTGTAAGGAATCATTCAGAACCTTGTATACCACATATGTCAGACCAATCCTGGAATATGCAGCGCCAGCATGAAGTCCATATTTTGTTAAACATAAGAATAAATAAATCAAATCAAATCAAATCAAATCAAATGTTTATTTAGGTAAGGTACATACATACAAGAGATTTTACAGAGAGTGATGGATTTATAGATAGGGTTAGTACATACAATGCCTAAAGCCACTATTACGCAAAGCGTTTCGGGCATGAAAAACTTAAATGACTAAGGCTTAATACTAATTGAGCATAAGGAAAAAAATGAGTTGAGAACAAAATAGGCTAAATTTATTTAGCCTATTAAGAGTTAAGAAGAGTTAAGAAGGGGGGAACATGGCTGAAAAAGCAGCACAAATACAATTCGGTCGACAAAACAGCGTCATTTAAAACAGAACAGACATGGGTTGACAATAGAGGGGTAAGGTAGGTTACAGGGAATTTATTAGGTATAGCTTCGTTTTTATCTTAAACTGGTTGAGAGAGGTACAGTCTTTAACATGGTTGGGGAGGTCATTCCACATTCTGGGTCCCTTGATTTGTAAAGCATTTCTAGTTTGATTAAGTCGTACTCTAGGAATATCAAAACTGTATTTATTTCTGGTGTGGTGCTCATGGGTTCTGTTACAACCTTCTATGAAGCTTTTGAGGTCAGGATTGGCATTACAGTTCAGCGTTTTATATATGTATAATACACATGAGAGAATGTGCAGTGACTTAATATCTAACATATTCAGAGATTTGAGTAGGGGTACCGAGTGATGTCTGGGGCCAGAGTTGGATATTGTCCTAATAGCAGCTTTGTGTTGAGTGATTAGAGGACGTAAATGATTTTGGGTAGTAGAACCCCAAGCACAAATACCATAGTTGAGATATTGATAGATGAGGGAGTAATAGAGAGTCACCAGGGCAGGGCGGGGTACATAATATCTGATCTTAGAAAGAATGCCAACAGTTTTTGAAACTTTTTTTGATATATTTAGAATGTGTCCCTGGAAATTCAGCTTGTGGTCAATGAGAATGCCAAGGAATTTGCCATCTAATTTGTTACAGATTTGGGTATTGTTTATTTTGAGATTTATTTGATTAGAGGATTTATTGCCAAACAGAATATAAAAAGTTTTGTCAATGTTAAGAGTGAGTTTGTTGGCAGTTAGCCAAAGATGGACTTTATTTAGCTCAGTATTTACTGTGGCATTTAGAGCAAGGGGGTCAGGACTGGAGTAAATGAAGGTTGTGTCGTCAGCAAATAGAATTGGTTTGAGGTGTTGGGAGGCATTTGGAAGGTCATTAATGTAGATGAGAAAGAGAGGGCCAAGTATGCTGCCCTGAGGAACACTAATGTTGATGGGTAGGGTGGGAGAAATTGAATTATTCACAGAAACATACTGGAGCCTGTCAGTAAGGTAGGATTTGAGGTATTGCAGGGAGTGTCCTCTGACTCCATAATGATGTAATTTAAGAAGAAGATTTTGGTGGTTGACAGTGTCAAAAGCCTTACGCAGGTCCACAAATAACCCAACAGGGAACTCATTTTTATCAAGAGTTGCATGTAGCAAGTTAATCATACTAATAAGTGCATCATTAGTGCTTTTTTTGGGTCTGAAGCCATATTGGCAAGAGCTAAGTATATTGTGTTTGGCTAGATAAGAGTAAAGCTGCTTGTAGATTAGTTTCTCAAATAATTAGATGGTTTTTGTTCAGTCTGTTATCGAGTATTAGATTTCTAAGGTTTGAGTTGAATTCAGACACATCAGTGTTAGGAATTCTATAGACTGCACCCACAGACAGGACAGACTCGGCACCCTTGACTCTGAAGCTGGCGAAGATATACTCCCCACAGCAGTCTCTAGTTCTAATTACATTTAAGCATGTTAGTTCTTGGTGGCAGTAAAGTGCAGTACCACCACCTCTCTGAATTTGACGACAGTTGTGAATTGCCGAGTAGTTAGGCATGTTAAAGAGTTGCGGAGTGTCCTCTTTCAACCACGTTTCAGTAAGTATAATAAAAGAGAATTTGTTGTCAATAGTTTCAATCAAGGCACTAACATCATCGAAATATTTACCTAGGGATCTAACGTTCAAGTTGATTACAGAGATATTGTGATTATGTGTTAATACATTGTTTACATCATGTGCTGCAAAATATCTGCAATTTAGATCATTAAAGTGATGATTGTCATAGATAGTGGATAAGAGGTTTAGTTCTGGGTCTATACTTGTCTGCATAAAGAGGCTGGTTGCAGGAAAACAAGGCAAGAGTGGCAAATTACAAAGTAGAATAAAGCTATAAAAGGGGGAAAAATATATAAACAAGACTATACGAAACAAACACAAAATGGACAACAAAAGAAAAAAATGAGGTAGCTTACAAGGGGCTTACAAGGGTACAATGGAGTAAGGGAGTATGGCGAGGCTAGGCAACCTATGTAATAAATGAAATCAAAGAACAAACATATAAACATAGACTATACAATACAAAAGATATAGATATACAAAACAAAGATATAAACCAAACTATACAATACAAAAACAAAATGAACAAAAAAGAATAATGAGGTAGATTGCTTACAAGTATTCTCAGGTACACTGTAAGTAACAATTTGCAATTTGAGACACAGGCAAAGCCAGGGGTACAATGGAGTAAGGGAGTATGGCGAGGCTAGGCAAACTAGGTAACAAAAGAAATCAAAGAAAAAAGTTGAATAATAAACATAGGCAAATTTAAGCAAATGATTATTAACTATAAATAGTTCAGTTATGACTGCATAATTAATAAGACCTAAAGAAATATTAATGCGCTCAATTAATTAAGTCTAGTAAAAGACTAGTAAAGAGTAAATTAAATATTAAGTTAAAAAGTGAAACAAGGAGACTTAAGATACCTAGCCCGCAATTGGTGACAAGGGGGTTAATTAAGTTGATTCATTAAGAGTGATAATAAGGTGAGACAAACCACATTGGGAGAGGAAAGTGTTGAGGTTCTCTTCATTAGCAATTGTAAACATTTTACCCTCTGCAGTCTTTCTCACTTTAATCAATCCATCTCTAACAAAGCACTGATGAATCGCCTCTGGGTTTTGATGACGGATTTGACGCAGGCGGTAGAGGAGTTGCTGTCTTTTCCTAGTCAAGCACTCGTTGATGTATATTCCCTTCCGTTGGGATGCAGCTGTCCGGACAAGATGCGATTTCAAGGACTGGGAAGTCAGTTTCAGGCGAATTTTCCGCTGGTTTTGTCCTGATGGATTCTTTTTGCCTACTCTGTAGGCAGCAATAATGTAGCAGCAAACTGGAGAAGGTTCTAAGATTTGACTCCAGAATAGTACCCGAATTGAAGGGGTATGAGCTACGAGGAGAGACTATGGGAAATAAACCTCATGTCACTGGAAGATAGACCAGTTACAAGGCACATGATTCCCACATACAAGATTCTTATAGGAATTGATACCGTAGATAAAGATAGACTATTTAACTCAAGGGGCACATGTACTAGGGACTCAGGTGAAAATTGAATGCCCAAATGAGCCATTGAGACATTAAGAATGTTTTTTTTTGGTCTCAGAGTAGTTGACGAATGAAATGCATTAGGAAGTGATGTGGTAAATGTAGATGCCATACACAGTTTCATGAGTAGATATGATGGAAACCAATAGGCTCAGAAACCTGCACACCAGTTGATTGACAGTTGAGAGGCAGAACCAAAGAGCCAGAGCTCAACCCTCGTAAAAACAGCTAGGTGAGTACAACTAGGTGAGTACACTGTAAACAACAAATGGTATTTGTGAAGACTGAAAGATGTAGCTGCAAACTTGAACCTCCTATTAACTCTTCAACTCATGAGTATAAATGAGGGAGTTGCCAAAGGAATGGAAGACAGCCAACGTAGTGCCAATGTGCCAGAATGAGAGGACACAGGAGCCACTAAACAACACAGTAGCTTCATTATTGACCATTCTCAGTTAGGCGCTAGAGAAGCTTGCACAGAAACGTCTTTTGGAAAACTTAAAAAATGAAGATTTCTCTCAAAGCATCAGCATGGATTTAATAAGTGAAGGAGTGCTGGTGTGGAGGAGAGAACATATCATTGGTCGAAAACAGCGGGTAATGCTGAAAGAAGAGAAATCAGCAGCGAACAGTTGAAAATATTAAGAAACGCAAGTAGTGTACCCCAACGAGATCATTTGGGGTCATTCAGATTGTGATATATGTCATCAAACTAACAGAAGAAAGTCTTAAGTATCCTTACTTGTGGATTATGAATAATTGCTGAGATTTACAAACGAAGACGTTTGAGGGTGAGTACAAGTAGATCTATTTGCGCTCAAGCGGTGGTCGGACAGTTGGTCAATTTCCTTTAACACTGACAAATGCAAAGCACTAAACATAGGTGAGATGAAGAGAAGGCACCAGGAATAGTATAGGCTAGAAAGATATTTCTTGATTCTGTTAACACACCAAAGGTCAAGACTGCTAGGATGGTACACGCACACATGGACAGATAATTTAAGCCAAAATTGTGATAAATGTTTAGGTGATCAAAAAACTAGACAAAATAATCTAGGCAACGCAGTGTCCCGGACTTACTAATGTTCCACAGTCATATCCATATCGATTTGATCTCCAATATTATCTCTCGATTGTTCGAGAATTTACTATATTCTTTCCAAATTAATACTTTCATCTTAAGAATAATAATAACAAATTATATTACGCGAGCAGTAATAGAAGCATCTGCCACATTTTGCTTGGAACTCCAGCCTGTGAGGTCGCAAGCACACTCCCACAGCTGGGCTACGACACCTTCTGATTACTCTTTCATAAACACAGATCTTATCTTGTATAAACACCAAGAATCTAATAAACAAAATGAAATCAAGTGTGTTGCTTGTTTTGTGTGGGTTAGTGAGTCACCAAATAAAATAATAAGTAAACTGTATATGAGTAATATTTGTTGAATTGTTAGTGTTCATGAACTTTGGAAAGTGTTTGAAAAAGTAAAGGTAACGTAAATGATGTCTATATATGTATGGTCCAGGTATTATCAACACACACTCACCAACTCAAACATTCACTCAGACATTCACTTGAGCATGCAAGTGCTGATTTGATGTGTACTTCAATAGAGAGTTACAAATTAATTCAGATTTCAGTAAGGTTTAACGACTCAGATGAAGTTTTTAACACATTGTATCTGGCTTTACTATAACATTCGGATCATAATTACTCATGCAAAACCGTACTCTAAGTAACATGTGAGTATAGCTCAGAGTAGTGCTCGACCCAGCGCTTCAGCTGCAGTGTCTGGTCCTGAATCTCCTCGCCTGTGACAGATTTCAGAGGAGGGGTCTTCTTCTGGATTGGGCCGAGGGCCTGCTTGATGCCGTCAAACATTTCCCTTACATTACCTGTATCCGCTGCAGTCTGTATCTGGGAGCAGAGCTGGAGCCAATAGTTGTTCCATCAATAGCTGCTACTATTGTGATTGTATCCACAGTGTTTTTATGTTGTCTGGCCCTGTACGACCATAATTTATTGAGTAGTAGATTTCTTTCCTCCAAAAGCCCTTTCCAGGTTCAAAATCTTGTCTAGCATTGTCAATGAAGTCATAGATTGTAGATCCTCGTTTTCTGCCACCAGGTTAGGGAAAATATCTAATTTTCTACTGCCATAAACAACAGGTTCCTCACCCGGCCGTCAAACTGTGCTGCAAAGTTGCAGTGGTTAGCCAACGCCTTTAATTCTGCATATAAATCCTGTAAGGATTCTTGCTGCTTTTTCATCCTCTTCTGGGAATCCATCAAACTCCTGTCATATGAAGGTTTCACTACATAATGACGTTTAAGCAGAGTAATTAGGTCTTCACAGGTGTTCGTGTGGGGTCGCTCTGGCGCACATACGTTACCCAGGGTGCTATATACTTCTGTACCCAGTGAAACTAAGAGTTCCGCATTCTTGTTGGAGTCCTCCTTAATCTCACGGTATTGGAAGTTTGCTTCCAGCAGGCTCAGCCACAGGTCCAACGAAATCTTGGTAGCATTAAACGGTTCCATTGAGATGAGTACTCATCTAATTGTACTCACCTAGTGGTGCTTGCGGGGATTGAGCATTAGCTCTTTGGTCCCACCTCTCAACTGTCAAGTAACTGATGAACAGATTCCTGAGCCTACTGGGCCTGAGCCATATCTACATTTGAAACTGTGTATGGAGTCAGCCTTCACCACATCACTACCTAATGCATTCCATTTACTAACTACTCTGACACTGAAAAAGTTCTTTCTAATGTCTCTGTGGCTCATTTGGGTACTCAATTTCCACCTGTGTGTCCCCATGTTCGTGTTCCGGCCTTGCTGAAGAGTTGGTCTTGCCCACCCTGTCAATTCCCCTGAGAATTTTGTAGGTGGTTATCATGTCTCCCCTTACTCTTCTGTCTTCCAGGGACATTAGTTTCAGCTCCTTTAGCCTTTCCTCGTAGATCATACCTCTCAGTTCCGGGACGAGTCTGGTGGCATCCCGCTGAATCATCTCTAACTTTGTTTTGTGTTTAACTTGGTATGGACTTCAAGCTGGAGCTGCATATTTCAGGATTGGTCTGACATAAGTGGTAAACAGGGTCCTGAACGGTTCCTTCCATAAGTTTCTAAAGGCAGTTCCTATGTTGGCCAGTCAAGCATATGCCGCTGTGGATGTTCTTTTGATGTGGGCCTCTGGGGACAGGTTCGGTGTGATATCTACCCCCAGATCTTTCTCTCTATTTGACTCTTGTAGGATTTCACCTTCCATATGGTACCTTGTGCTCAGCCTTCTGCTCCCATCGCCTAATTTCATTGCTTTGCACTTTCCTCAGTTGAACTTTAGTAGCGATTTTCAAGACCATTCCTCCAGCCTGTCCAGATCGTACAGGCTGGAGGAATGGTGAATGCCTTTGAATGTCTTTGTCTATCATCATCTGTATTGATTCTTCTCATAATTTTTGCATCATCAGCAAACATCGAGAGGAACGAGTCTATACCTTCCGGAAGATCGTTTACAAATATTAGAAACAGGATGGGTCCAAGCACAGAGCCCTTTGGGACTCCGCTGGTGACATCTCGCTACTTTAATGTCTCCCCTCCTTACAGTTACTCTCTGTTTCCTGTTTCTTAGATACTCCCTTATCCACTGGAGCACCTTTCCTTTTACTCCTGCCTGTTGCTCCAACTTTCCTAACAGCCTTTTATTGGGTACTGTGTCATAAGCTTTCGGACAGTCCAAGAAAATTCAGTCTGCCCGCCCTTCTCTTTCTTGCCTAATTTTTGTTACTTGGTCATAGAATTCTATTAACCCTGTGAGGCACGATTTACCATCTCTGAACCCATGCTGGTGGTGTATTACAAAGCTATTTCCCTCCAGGTGCTCTACAAGCCTTTTTCTCACGATCTTCTCCATCACCTTGCATGGTATACAAGTTAGAGAAACTGGCCTGTAGTTCAGCGCCTCTTGCATGTCACCCTTTTGGTATATTGGGACTACATTAGCTGTCTTCCAGCTTTCAGGTAGGTCTCCTGTTTCCAGTGACCTGTTATACATCACAGATACTGGCCCGCTTAGTGCCTCTGCACCTTCTTTTAATATCACAGTGAGATACCGTCAGGCCCAACCGCCTTTGTCACATTCAGCTCCATCAGATTCCTTGTAACCTCATAACTGGTAAGGTCAAAATTCTCCAAGGTTGCTTGGTTTGCCTCCTCCTCATTTAGCGCAGGGGCTTCTCCTTGTTCTTTTGTGAAGACCTCCTGGAATATCTTGTTGAGTTCTTCTCACACCTCCTTGTGAGGTGTGGAGCTGTGAGTGCTTAGGCAGCAATGGCTACGGTAGTTGCACAACTCACTGTTGTCTAAAATTCCTCCACCCGTCCACACGACGTACTCTGCTCTCTCCTGATCCTCACACCTCGCCTTGTACCTGCGCTCACTACCAAAGGTGTTAATAATCCTCGTCGCCACTGTTAAGTTTAGGCCGGAAGAGAAATAAACGTCTTCTCTTCATGATTTATTGCAACAACAACAACAAAGAATGACGTCACATGTATACGTTCATAACTTACTAATTACAATGCTTATAAACAAAAGAGCATCTGCTCAAAACATGCTACACCTAACCTGTACAGTACTTAATCCTTCAAAATACCTAATACTAACAGAAATCTTGCCTGACGAGCCTCCTGGAGTTCTATGATAAGGTAATAAAAATAAGACAAGACAGAGAAGGCAGCACAGATTGCGTATTTCTAGACTGCTAAAAACCTTTCATACAGTACCACACACGTTACTGTACAAACTCGAGAGACAGGCGGGTGAAAGCGGAAACGTACTCACATGAGTAAGGACACCTGACAGACAGGTGTCAGAGAGTGACAGTGAGGGGCGAGAAGTCTGACAGGAGTAGGGTAACAAGCAGGGTGCCTCAAGGTTCGGTGCTGGGTCCCATACTATTCCTCATTTATGTAAATGGCTTGACTGCAGGCGTTGAGTCTTATATGATGCGAAACTAATGAGGAGGATTGCAAGATCCTCCAAGATGACTTGAACATGCTGCAGAGCTGGTCCGAGAAATGGATGCTAGAGTTCAACACCAGCCAGCGTATGGTGATGGAAATGGGACCAGCAGTCAGGAGACTTAAATGCCAATACAAGATGAAGGGAAACTATCTCCTTATAACGACAAGAGAAAAAGGCCTTGAAGTGGACATAACACCAAACCTAACTCCTGAGGCCCATATATATATATATATATATATATATATATATATATATATATATATATATATATATATATATATATATATATATATATATATATATATATATATATATATATATATATATATATAACGTCAGCCGCATACTCTACACCAGCAAACGTCAGAACATCACTCAGGAAATAAATAAGTAGGCTATAATAAACTTGTATACCGCCTATGTGAGGCTTGGCTAGGAATTCTACCGCACAGTGGAGCCCCCATTTGAAAAAAAAAAAACATAAGGAAGTTCGCAAGGGTGAAGAAGTTTGCAACTAGAATCGTCCCAAAGTTGCAAGGGATAAAGTATGAAGAGAGGCTGAAGGAACTACACCTGACGACGCTAGAAAGGAGGAGGAAAAAGGTAAGTACATGATACTGACATATAAAATAGCGGGTGGGGGGGGGGGGGGGTTGATAGGGTAGAAAAATAGGAAATGTTTATAATAAATACAATAGAACCAGGG